>QXTE01000722.1:10925-62708 GCA_003942145.1 Platysternon megacephalum
TGCTGTCAATCGATCCATGGGACTAATTGTCAAAATTTGCTCCAGGAAGTCCAGTGCTTCAGGACTGATGCCTGGAAGCAGCTGTGTTAAAGGTTTGTGCGGCTCAGTCATATCATTTTTAATGTAAACTGGGATTACACTGAGAAGCTCCTGACGGTCCTCCTCATGCACGACAGGAATTGACTCTAAAATCAGCTGCATCTGTTCAAGTTCATGTGCACCTGCAAAGAGGGTTTTCCCAGTCAGCATTTCACCAAAGATGCAACCTGCAGCCCACATGTCAATGGCTTTAGTGTAGTTGTTAGGAGAAAGTAAGAGACGGGGTGATCTGTACCATTTAGTAACCAATCCCTCAGAAAGATGGCCCTTATGGGAATAATGAGGATCCATGATCCATGCAAGACCAAAGTCGCCAATCTTCAGCACCAAGTCTTCAGTATTAATGAAAAGATTAGCTGGTTTGAGATCTCCGTGCAGAACGTTTGCAGAGTGAATATACTTGAGCCCACGTAGCAGCTGGTACATGAAAAGCCTGGCATGTTCTTCCAGTAAAGGGCCCTGCTCTAACAGGTTAGCCAGATCCGTCTCCATGTACTCTTGAACAATGTAAACACAGTTCAGTTCCGTAAGGGAGCCCACATCATCCGTTAACTGGCTTCCATTGGGACCAAGAATTTCAAATACTTTCCCAATGTTATCATGGTCAAGTCTTCTAATAATTTTAATCTCACGTAGAGCATGTTTAACACTCTGAGGATCTGTGAGGACAATTTTCTTGACAACCATTGTGATCGTCTAGTGTCAGACCTTGCATAGCACATAGAACTGCCCCACAATAATGCCTAGGGCGGAGCCTTTAGAAACAGCCAACAGCCAATCTTGGGTTTAAAATGGCCAGTGATGGAGAATCCACCGCGACCCTTGGGAAATTGTTCCAGTGGTTAATTATTCTCACTGTTATAATTTTGTGCCTTATTTCCAGTCTGCATTTGTCTAGCTTCAATTTCCAGCCATTGGGTTGTGTTGGACCTTCCTCTGCGAGAGTGAAGAGCCCAACATTTATTCTCCGTATAGGTACTTATAGATTGTGATCAGATCTCCCCTTGACCTTCTGTTTGTTAAACTACCTAGAGTGAGCTCCTTGCCAAGGCAGGTTTTCCAATCCTTTAACCATTCTCGTGGCTCTTCTCTCAACATTCTCCAATTTATCAACCTCTTTCTCGAATTGTGGGCACCAGAACTGGACACAGGATTCCAGCAGTGGTCACACCGGTGACTAACACAGAGTAAAATAACTTCTCTGCTCCTACCTGAGATTCCCTGTTTAGGCATCCCAGGATCGCATTGGCCCTTTTGGCCACAGATTGGGAGCTCATGTTCAGCTGATTATCCACCATGAGCCCCAAATCTTTTTCAGAGACACTGCTTCCCAGGATAGAGTCCCCCATTCTGTAAGCAAGGCCAATGTTCTTTGGTCCTAGGTGTTTCCATTTCCATTTCGCTGTATTAACATGAACACTGTATGTTTGCACCCAGCTTACCAAGTGGTCCAGATGGCTCTGTATCAGTGATCTTGCCACTCCCCCAAGTTTTGTATCATCAGCAAACTTTATCAGTGATGATTTTATGTTTTCTTCCAGGTCAATGATAAATATGTTAAATAGTGTAGGGCCAAGAACCGATCCCTCACTGGAAACACGCCCGGTTGATGATTTTAGCCAGTTTTTAATCCATTTAATGTGTTCGTTGTTAATTTTATATCGTTCTAGATTTTTAATCAAAATATCATGCGGTACCAAGTCAAATACCTTACAGACATCTCAGTATATTACGTCAGCACTATTACCTTTATCAACCTAATGTGTAATCTCATCCAAAAAATATATCAAGTTAGTTTGACAATATCTATTTTCCATAAACACACCTTGATTTGCATTAACTTCATTTCACTCCTTTAATTATTTATCAATCAAGTCCCGTATCAGCCACTCCATTATCTTGGCCAGGATCAATGTCAGGCTGACAGGCCTATAATTACCAAGGTCACTCCATTTACCCTTTTTAAAAATTGGCACAACATTAGTGGTCTTCCAGTCTTGTGGAACTTCCCTGGCGCTTCAAGACTTATTGAAAATCAACATTAATGGGTCAACAAGCTCCTTAGGCAGCTCTTTTAAAACTTATGAATGCAAGTTATCTGGACCTGCTAAATTAAAAATATCTAATTTTGGTAGCTTCTGTTTAAGATCCTCCCAAGATACTAGAGGTATATGATGAGACTATATTATCTGTTTATTCCCCAAATATGGAACAGAAATATTTATTGAACACTTCTGCCTTTTCTCCATTATTATTGATAATTCTACCATTTCCATCTTGTAATGGACCAATACCATTGTCAGGATTCTTTTTGTTCTTAATGTATTTAAAAAACTCCTTTTTATTGTTCTTATCTCTGCCATAAATGTCTCCTTGTGTCCTTTTTCTTCCCTTATCAATTTTCTACAGTTCCTAACCTCTGATTTATATTCATTACTATCAGCTTCCCCTTTCTTCCATTTGTTGTTTATAATTTTTTTATTTTGTATAGCTGCCTTCACATCCCTCTAAACCAGGTTGGTTTTTTTAAACCAGTACGGCCTTAGAATCATAGAATATCAGGGTTGGAAGGGACCTCAGGAGGTCATCTAGTCCAACCCCCTGCTCAAAGCAACTAAATCCCAACTAAATCATCCCAGCCAGGGCTTTGTCAAGCCTGACCTTAAAAACCTCTATGGAAGCAGATTCCACCACCTCCCTAGGTAACCCATTCCAGTGCTTCACCACCCTCCTAGTGAAAAAGTTTTTCCTAATATCCAATCTAAACCTCCCCCACTGCAACTTGAGACCATTACTCCTTGTTCTGGCCTTCTTTCTAGACTGTGCCTTTTTGGGCATCTAATAAGGTGCTCTTAAATGATTCCCATTTATCATTCACATTTTTCTGATTAAATTCTTCCTCTCAGCTAATTTGTCTCATAATTGTTTTCAGCTTTGTGAAATTGGCCCTATTAAAGCAGCAAGAATATATATTACCAGTCTGGACTTTGCTTTCACATTATAAACGTGATCAGATCGTGATCACTTGTATAAGGAGACGGTGGGATTGAATAGACACAAGTTCCACCTAGGAGGGACAAGGTTTGTTCACTAGTGGGAGGAGCTTAGATACTGTTTCCACATCTAACAGGCAGCAGCCCACCCCAAAGTCTTTCTATCCAGTCAGAGAGCAGCAAATCTGCAGAGTAATAATTTTACGGGTCTCACCCTGCTGCCCCAGCAGGCTAGAAATAGCAGAGCCCCAGCACCATTCAGTGGGGGAGAGGGACACAGCCATCTGGGACATAATATGGCAGCAAAAGACTTCTTTCTAAAGGGGCTGAGAGCAGGACTGGGACAGTGGGGAAAAGGTGGGAGAGGGATACTTCTCAGGGGGCTGAGGGTCCTGCTCTCACTCTCTGATGTTTGTTTTGCAGTGCGCGGTGGTGATGGTGGTATAAGTTCCCTTCCTCCAGGTAAGAAGAGCCGCTGTTTTTTTCCACTTGAAATGTTTTCCCTTTAAAACAGCTGCGCAGGGGAGAAAGCAACAGACTGGATCCTGGGTCTGCAGGGACAGATTGAGGAAGGCTGGCCATGCTCTAGAGGACTGAATACAGAGTTAAGAGTCAAGAAATGGGCTCTCTTCCCCACTCTGCCACTGTTTTGCAGTATGGCCTTAGGTGTGTCACTGTGTCTCACCTCTACTCACTTCCCCATCTATAAAATGGAGACAGCATCCTAGACCAAGCCCTGACGGTGGCGTTAGTGCAGCAGAAAGGCAATACAATGCTAGGCTGTGGGAGGGCAGAGGAGTTATGGGGTGGGATCAGGGATGGTGCTGGTGTTACCAACAGAAACGATGGGTGATAGGGTGCAAACTGCTCTCTGGATGTCCAGTCTGTGTCGGGTTATTTCCCAGAACATGATCTCAGATGATAGTGGTTTCTCTGTCATTCCAGTCAGTGACTTTCCTGCTGTAACTGCACAAGGCAGAGAGAAAGCCCAGCCACATTCGTCATCTCCAGACAACGCAGTACCTGAGGAACAAACACGTAAGGGGCCTCAAGAAATTATAATTGGGAGATGCAGAAATAAAACCTCCAGAGAAAACAATGAAACGCTAGCAAGAAAATATAACAGGAGCTCTGGAGCAGCCTCCTGCTAGTGCAGTACCAGGCTCTCCCAGTAGGTGGTGCTGCAGGAGCACTGACTGAGGGAGCCCCCAGGTACTCCAGTCCCACCTCTCCCAGGCAGAAGGGTGGTAGAAACACTGGCTGTGGGGAGCCCCCTGCTGCCTCCAGGGTTCATTGTGAGGTGAGGGTAGACTGTGATATTCTACCATCCTCCTCCCACAACCAAGGGCACCAAAATCTTTGTAGAAGTGGGGGGGGGCAACAGGTGCTGGAACTGGGTGGTTTCAGGGGCCATGTCCCCCCACTTTTTAACATGGCGTAGTTTGGGGGGCAGTGGGCAGCATTGCCCCTCCAAACTGCAAGCCCATGTTAAAAAGGGGGGCATGGCCCTTTCACTTTTAAAAGGAGGGGGCCATGACGCCCCAGTTTGCAGCGCCGCTTCCTACAACCGAAACCCACCCAGCTGTGAGACTAAAGTGGGCTTCCACTTGCATAGATTGTGCAGCTCTTCCTTGTATGCTTGTCCCTCTCCTCTCCTGAGCTGTGAAATGGTTATCGGTGTCGGCTCTTTAAATTGTCACCTTAAGAGAGTCAGCGTTTGCCCCCCCCCATTCCTGTGAATGTGAAC
The DNA here is from genome assembly GCA_003942145.1 of Platysternon megacephalum. Classification (NCBI taxonomy): domain Eukaryota; kingdom Metazoa; phylum Chordata; order Testudines; family Platysternidae; genus Platysternon; species Platysternon megacephalum. The sequence goes on from QXTE01000722.1 coordinate 15,765, forward strand.
ATGGAATTCCCACCCCTCAGAGCTGTTGTTTCCGGCTGTCTGCAGACTCCGGCAGACATCACGGTATCAGGTTCACCTGGGTCACGTTTTGAAGTTGATCTTTGTAACCACGGGGGCTGCAGGCTTGATTTTCTATTTTAAATGAAAAGTTTGATTTTGAAGCACAAGATTCCACCACAAGGGAAGGGACGGGGGCATCGACCGAAATCCGACTCCAGCCTCTCCCAGCAGGACGAGCTCATGGGGAGTGGGGCAGGAGCACTGGTGGTGGGGGAGCTCCGAGTAGCTGCAACCTCAGACTGTCCTAACAGACACCCCACTCTGTATGGAAAACCTGTTCTAAGGGGATCCTGCCAGCGCAGGGTGGGGAGCGTGTGAATGCCCCGGCTCTAGAAACACAAATATCACCAGACAGACACAGTTTTTAATATGTGATGTTATCTGTGTTCCCTCTCTAGGAGAAGCAAGAAGAGCAGTGGCTGCGTTTAGATACTCTGCCATGTTAAAGGGAAAATGCAAGAGGTGTGTCGGAGAGGTAAGGGGCTGTTTTCTCACAGTCAAAGACATGTCAGTTAGTTTAACAGTTCCCACTGGGGGACACAAAGGAAATGTCACAATAATGGAGGTCAGGAGAAGAGGAATTGCCAACCCGGATCAGACCTGAGTGAGCCTGTCTCTGAGCATGGCCACTGCCAGGTGCTCCGGAGGAAGGAGGAAGAACCCCACAGGAGGCAGTTGTGGGGTAATCTGCCCCCACATTAGGACTCATCAGGTTGAATTCTTTTTTTTAACGGTTCAATCATATCCGAGAGCAGGGCTAGGGGAATATATGTTGTTTTGCCAATGTTAAAAAATTCTGGCGACCTTTTCTTTGAACAGCTCTAGCACCCCGGCCTTTGGAGCTACTTAGGAAATGCCAGAAGTAAGGTCGTCTGTGCAAACTTAATTCACCCCCCTGGTGCACATCCATTATGATACAGTCTTCAATTCCATGATCACGTACTATTCTCTCCACCAACCCTCTGCCTTATTCAGTGCACAGAACACATGGCACCCACTTAATGAGCAGCTATTCAATAGCTATTCCTTTTTTTGAGGTTGTGGAGCTGTTTCTTTGTTTCACAACCAAGTTTCCTGTGTATTAATAAATAATAGATCCCACATTTTTGTTAGCAGCTTGGCCAATTTTTTCTTCTATTCCTTCAGAACTCTCAGACAAAACATTCTGGAGAAGGGTGATGCAAGGAATTCATTCAGTTTCTCCACAGTTTCTCTTACTGTTCCAGTGTCCAGCATTGCTCCAACTTCCTGATACTTTGGTGACTCACTGGACTGTCACAGGCTTCCTGCTTTGTAGCATCTTCAAGGATTTCTTGTTGGTTGTTGTCTTTGGTAATTCTTCTCCAATTCCACCTCAGTCCTTCCAGTGTCCATCTAACATTTACCTGCCCTAGATTATGCTCAGGCCTCACTCAGGCTGGATTGTTGGACACCTCTTCTACCTGCAATTCTGTTCCATTTTCAGTCTGAGCTTTGTTCTGCCAGTATCATGAAATGTTACATCCTAAGGATACGTCTACACTGTGATCAAAAACCTGCGGCACCGACTCTCAGAGCAAAGTCAGCTGACTCGGGCTCATGGGGCTCGGGTTGCGGGGCTAAAAATAGCAGTGCAGATGTTTGGTCGGACTTCAGCCTGGGCTGTGAGACCCTCCCCCTTGCTGAGCCAGCCGCCAGCTGGGAGCATCTAGCAGCAGAGAAATGTCACATGGGGCTTCTGGGACAAGCNCACATTAGGACTCATCAGGTTGAATTCTTTTTTTTAACGGTTCAATCATATCCGAGAGCAGGGCTAGGGGAATATATGTTGTTTTGCCAATGTTAAAAAATTCTGGCGACCTTTTCTTTGAACAGCTCTAGCACCCCGGCCTTTGGAGCTACTTAGGAAATGCCAGAAGTAAGGTCGTCTGTGCAAACTTAATTCACCCCCCTGGTGCACATCCATTATGATACAGTCTTCAATTCCATGATCACGTACTATTCTCTCCACCAACCCTCTGCCTTATTCAGTGCACAGAACACATGGCACCCACTTAATGAGCAGCTATTCAATAGCTATTCCTTTTTTTGAGGTTGTGGAGCTGTTTCTTTGTTTCACAACCAAGTTTCCTGTGTATTAATAAATAATAGATCCCACATTTTTGTTAGCAGCTTGGCCAATTTTTTCTTCTATTCCTTCAGAACTCTCAGACAAAACATTCTGGAGAAGGGTGATGCAAGGAATTCATTCAGTTTCTCCACAGTTTCTCTTACTGTTCCAGTGTCCAGCATTGCTCCAACTTCCTGATACTTTGGTGACTCACTGGACTGTCACAGGCTTCCTGCTTTGTAGCATCTTCAAGGATTTCTTGTTGGTTGTTGTCTTTGGTAATTCTTCTCCAATTCCACCTCAGTCCTTCCAGTGTCCATCTAACATTTACCTGCCCTAGATTATGCTCAGGCCTCACTCAGGCTGGATTGTTGGACACCTCTTCTACCTGCAATTCTGTTCCATTTTCAGTCTGAGCTTTGTTCTGCCAGTATCATGAAATGTTACATCCTAAGGATACGTCTACACTGTGATCAAAAACCTGCGGCACCGACTCTCAGAGCAAAGTCAGCTGACTCGGGCTCATGGGGCTCGGGTTGCGGGGCTAAAAATAGCAGTGCAGATGTTTGGTCGGACTTCAGCCTGGGCTGTGAGACCCTCCCCCTTGCTGAGCCAGCCGCCAGCTGGGAGCATCTAGCAGCAGAGAAATGTCACATGGGGCTTCTGGGACAAGCAGAATCCAGCTGGTTAACACGTTGCCAGGCTCTGCGACGATGGGACAGGGAACTCGGTGCGTTACCGTAACTGGCAGAGTCCACGTGTCACGAGAAGTCACCGTTATGAAGCCCCTAGTTACTGGAACTCGCTGTCTTTCAGATCCTTCCAGAGGTAACGCCAGAGATTGTTCCAGGCACAGAGGAGAACAGGACTGTCTACAGGTAGGAGCTCCAGGGTCCCGCAGCATGTGGCCCTAGAAGCCCTGTCCAAGCCTGACCTCTGCGTTTTCATTGTGCCCCCCAGAGCTCACATCCCCAGCGCTGGCTCCTTCCACTGCTCCGAAACGGGGCTTGGCTTTGAGGTGAGCGCAGCAGTGACCGTCGAGTACGAATACGGCTCCTGGGCCGAGAGTCTGAGCCCATCTGCCAGGCAGGAGTGGATGGTCGCCGGCCCCCTGTTCCGCATCAGGGCCGAGCCCGACACGGTGCGAGCCGTGCACCTCCCCCACTTCGTGTGCCTTGCAGGTAGGGCAGAAACGGGGTGTCACTGGGCTAGATGCTGGAGTCAGGGGCTGATGGTGGCTTTGAGCCACAGTCTGTAGCCAGTGGGGCTGGGGGGGTTCCTGGAGCACTGGGGGAGTGCGGGCCCCAGGGGACTCTGTGCTGTGCCCTTCGCTCCCCTCCCAGCTCCTGCTCCAGCTCGGCTCCACCACAAGGGGGGACTGTGCCTGGCCCTGCTCTGGGGAGCAGGCAGCTGAGAGGAAGGCTCCTGGCTGCCTCTCTCTCCTCCTCGCTGTGCAGGGCCAGGCACAGTCCGGCCCAGTTCGGGTGAGGATCCCCCACCCTGACGAGAGTGTGGCTCCCCCTGCGGGGGATGGTGGGTAGATCCTCCACCACCTGAGGGTCAGACAGGTGCCCGTCACACGGGAGTGCAAGGGCCCCCTGGGGCAGGAGAGGAGGGGATGGGGGGAGCCTGTGGCAGGAGGTGGTTTCATGCCCAGTGCACACCCAGCAGACAGGCTGGGCTGGGGAGAAGGCCCAGAGGAGATTCAGGCCACTGTGTCCCTGTCCCTGTTTATCCCCTCCCTGGCCTTCCACCTCTCCGTTTTCCTGTCTGGATCTCGCAAGCTTCATTTCCCGCCATCACTCCCTGGGCCGGTGGTTCCCTTCAGGGGGACTCTTCTGTGTGATATCCCGGAGCGCTCCCAGCTGCTTCCACGCTTCCTCCCTCCAGCTCTCCTGATCTCCCCTTGCGGGCCATTCCCTGCCTCTGCCCCTGTGCCCAGACCCACGGCTTCCCCTTCTCTCTCCTACTCAGGGGGCAGCGTCACTTGTTTTGATTCCCTCCCTTTGGTTTCCTTCTCGTTGTGCTTTTGTTATCTCTCCTTTCTCTTAAGTCTCCCGCGCGACCCCTTCCCTGGGTACCCTTCTCCCAGCCCTCACCCTGCTTTCTCACAGTCTGTTCTTCCTCCCGCTCCCTCTCATTCCTTCCCTTTCCCTTCTCCTCACTCCATCCGTCTCTCTGCACCCCATTCGGTGGCAGGGCTGCACAGGGCCTGCGGTTGTTTATACTTGAAAGGCGTCTGGGACGGCTGTTGTGTACTGGTGTTTCAATCTCATTCCCCTCGCTCTCCCATCTGCAGACGGAGGGGATTTAAGTTCATGCCAAATCGCCCATTTTGAAGCTGGCCACATGACCCTGGAAACTCCAGCGAGAATCCATCTCTTCCATGCTGTCCTGGAGAATCCCAGCTTCTCCCAGCTCGGCGTGCTTTGGAGAAAGATACGTTCGACCGTAACGTTTATTCCCATCCATTCCCTTGTGCTGATCTACCGGGCACTCAGGGCTGCAGACATAACTCTCCACCTCTACCTGATACCCAATGACCACTCACTCAGAAAGGTAAAACAACAATCCCATTTATACGGTGTGCCCAACACCAAGATTGCTGGGACACTGCACAACCATAGAGTGAGAATGAACCACATCAATACACCCAAACAGCCAAGCACATAGTGAAACGCCAGGCAGCACGGCATCGTTCAGAGAGGAGAGGGCAGAGGCCTTCACGCTGACTGTCACTGAAATAGAAGACACCTCAGCAGCCCGGTTTTCCTGTGTTTTTAATAGTGGTGCGTGATGGGCTGGGGCACATACCCAGGGGGAGAGAGTTGTTTTCCCGAGGGATGCACAGCACTAGCTAACATGGGGCATGCGGGTGGGACCCCAATGGATAGGGCAGTGGTTCTCAAACTTTCGTACTGGTGACCCCTTTCACATAGCAAGCCTCTGAGTGCGACCCCCCTTATAAATTAAAAACACTTTTTAATATATTTAACACCATTATAAATGCTGGAGGCAAAGCGGGGTTTGGGGTGGAGGCTGCCAGCTCGTGACCCCCTGAGGGGTCCCGACCCCCAGTTTGAGAACCCCTGGGATCGGGGGCCTCACAGCACAGATACCTTATCTGTTGGGAGAGGCTCAAACAGGAGGTGAAAATCAAGAGAACTATATTCACGGGGCACCGTATGCAGCAGCGGACAGGTAGGAATAGCTCAGGGCCGGGCTTGCTGTGGTGTGATATCCACACCACTCAGCCACATAGTGATTCCTGAAGCTAAAGGCCAGGTCCCCCCAGCACCCACTAGGGGGTGCTGTTCTCTCCAGCAGCCTCATTCCCCACCGTGGGCTATTCCATGTATAACTGAGCTTCCGAGCAGTGAAAAATCTTCTTTACAAAATGTCACCCTGGGGCATGGGAGAGTCCAGGTTAAAATGAAAACTCTGAGCGAGGGAATGAGGGAATTAGGTTAGCAGCTAGAACTCAACATTAGCTACAGTGGCTGCAACCACATGATCACTGTAAGAACCCCAGGAGCCACCCCCACATTGCCTGTAGATCCTATAGCCTGTTCTCACTATGGAAAATACACACACATTAAAAGAACAATGTTAAGGTTGCAAAGTCAATCACCCACTAATTGGAGAATGCCAGAATTAAGATTGTGGTTTGTAACCTTCTCTCTGCTCCCTTCTCTGTATGTATTGTGAGAGTCTTTCCTTGTATTTGATCGCATCCTATTTTTAAGCAGAATCGGCGGCCTCCATCTTTTCAGTGGTGATCAGGTTTGTCTGAGGAAACACTTCCTGAGAGTGAGGTCTGTTGGGCTCTCCAAGAGGTTCCCAGCAGGGAAATGGTGACAGCCCCATGACCTGCGTTATTTTTGACTGGGCTGGACCAGATCCCAGCAGAACGCAGTGTAGGGAACGTGCCTGCTTTGGCTGGGGAATGGCCAAGGTGACCCACAGGCCTTTTCTCTACACGACTCGAGATGCTCCGAGTGAAGACGGAGCTGGCTGTGGGTCAGGGGTTCCTGTTTGTATCTCTCAGAAATGACAATGCTTGAAATTTACAGGCCATTGAAAAAGAAGAAACGAAGTGGGAGTCAAAGCTCATTCCCAAACCTCCTCAGACCAATGCGCTGTACTTTGGATCTCAGTATGAGGTGTCTGGTACATCAGAACTAAATATAACACCTGACGTAAGTATGATTGTCCTCTGCTTCCACTGAGGCATGAAAACGAGCAGAACAATTAATTATTATTATGCATTAGTGTCACGGAGTCCCCGGGCGATGCTCTGGAACTGCTCCCCACAAAGCCAGTCAGGACTTTGGGGAGCCTCCTCTCCCTCGGAGCAGACTGTCTTCAGGGCCAGAAGCTCACACGGCTTCACCTTCCTGGGTCTGACCTTGGAGCATTTAGCATATGCCCCTCCGTGCGCTTCCCACAGCAAGTCCGCCCAGGTGGGGTCCTGGGAAAGCCAGAGGGTCCTCCACCCCCACTTTGCAGTCAGACGTGACTCTTAGCCAGCCAGTAAAACAGAGGTTTATTAGATGACGGGAACACGGTCTAAAACAGAGCTTGTAGGTACAGAGACCCCTCAGCCGGGTCCATTTTGGGGGGTCAGCGAGCCAGACAACCCCATCTGCACTCACTTCCCGTCCCCAGCCAGCTCCAAACTGAAACCCCCTCCAGCCCCTCCTCTTTGGCCTTTGTCTCTTTCCCGGGCCAGGAGGTCACCTGATCTCTTTGTTCACCTTTAGCTATTCCCTTGCAGGGGGGAAGGGCCCTGGCCATTTGTTGCCAGGGAGACAGAGTGTCAGTGATTTATGCACACTGGCCTTCATCCCCCCCACCTAGAGACATAAGAAATGCATAGGGGAAACTGAGGCACCCACACAGTATTCAGAGGAAACATTAAGAACAGTCCCACTTCGTCACAATTAGTTGTATGGTGGTAGTGCCTAGGAGCCCCAGTGCCAGGTGCTGTACAAACACAGAACAAAAAGATGGACCTGCCCCAAAGAGCTTCCAATCTAAGTATAAGCCAAGAGACCACAATGGACACTGCAAACAGTGGGCATCGTTCACTCCTGCTCTTGGCGGAGGTGGGAGACTCTCATAAGTCATTTTATCTTTACTACAGCAACTGGAGCTCTGCTATAGAAGCCCCGCAGACCAGCAGTCATATATTGAGCTCTACATGACGGCTATGGAGGAGGAAATCAAGCTTCACATGAAAGACAGAAAAAATGGGAAATTGGTTTGGAAGACGTTTGTGAGGCCAGGTAGGATCACACGTAAGACGTTGAAGCAGAACTTCTGGGCAGCTGGTCGTGGTGACTGAAGCTCATGGAATCGCTGAAATGTCGGGCTGGAAGGGACCTTGAGAGGCCATCAAGTGCAGCCCCCTATACTGAGGCAGGACCAAGTCAACCTAGACCACCAGGGGTGGGCAAACTTTTTGGGCCAAGGGCCACATCTGGGTGGGGAAATTATATGCAGGGCCGGGGCAGGGGGTTGGGGTGTGGGAGGGAGTGGGGGGTGTAGGAGGGGGTGCGGTGTGCAGGAAGGGGCTCAAGGCAAGGTATTGGGGCACAGGAGCGGTGCGCTGCGGCAGGGGGCTCAGGGCAGGGAGTTGGGGTGCAGGACGGGTGCAGCGTGTATGAGGGGGCTCAGGGCAGGGGGTTGGGATGCAGGAGGGTTGCGAGGTGCAGGCAGGGGGCTTAGGGCAGGGAGTTGGGGGGCGGGGTGCAGGAGGGGCTCGAGCTCCGGCCCGGCGCCGCTTACCTAAAGCGGCTCCGGGGTGGCAGCGGCACGCACCAGGGCCAGGGCAGGCTCCCTGCCTGCCTGCCCTGTCCCCGGCCCTGCGCTGCTCCAGGAAGCGCTGTGGCCCCTGGGGGCGGGGGGGCAGAGGGCTCTGCGTGCGCTGGCCTTGCCGCGCCTCCAGGTACCTCTCCCGAAGCTCCCATTGGCCGCGGTTCCCCATTCCTGGCCAATGGGAGCTGCGGGGGGCGGTGCCTGAAGGCAAGGGCAACGCACAGAGCCCTCTGCCCCCCCGCCCAGGGGCTGCTTCTGAGAGCGGCACCGGGCCCGCGGCACCACGGGGGGCAATCCCGCGGGCCGGATCCAAAGCCGTGAGGGGCCGATCCGGCCCGCGGGCCGTAGTTTGCCCACCCCTGACCTAGACTATCCCTGACAGGTGTTTGTCCAGCCTGTTCCTAACAGCCTCCCATGATGGGGATTCCACAACCTCCCTTGGAAGCCTATTCCGGAGCTTAGCTACCCTTAGAGTTAGCAAGTTTTTCCTAATATCTAACCTACATCTCCCTTGCTGCAGATTAAGCCAATTACTTCTTGTCCTACCTTCAGCGAACATGGAGAACAATTGATCCCTGTTCTCTTTGTAACAGCCCTTCACATATTTGAAGACTGTTATCAGGTTCCCCCCTCAGTCTTCTTTTCTTAAGACTAAACATACCCAGTTTTTTAACCTTCCCTCACAGGTCAAGTTTTCTAAACCTTTTATCATTTTTGTTGCTTCCTTCTGGACTCTCTCCAGTTTGCCCACATCTTTCTTCAAGTGTGGTGCCCAGAACTGGACACAGTGCTCCAGCCGAGGCCTCATCGTGCCGAGTTGACTGGGGCAATTACCTCCCATTTCTTATATAAAACGTTCGTGCTAATACATCCCAGGACGATATTCGCCTTTTTCGCAACTGGCACTGCATCCCATTTTTGCCTCATATTCAATTTGCGATCCACTATAACCCCAGATGCTTTTCAGCAGTGCTACCACCTAGCCAGTTATTCCGTATTATATAGGTTTCATTTCATTTTTCCTTCCTACGTGGAGTACTTTGCACTTGTTTTTATTGAATTTCATTTTGTTGATTTCAGACCAATTCTCCAATTTGTCAAAGTGGTTCTGAATTCTAAATCTGTCCTCCAAAGTTCTTGCAACCCATCCCAGCTTGGTGTCATCTGCAAATGTTCTAAGCATGCTCTCCAATCCATTCTACAAGTCAAAATATTGACTAGTCCCAGGACTGATGCCTGTATAACCCCACTAGATACGCCCTCCCAGTTTGACAGCAAACCATGGATAGCTACTCTTTGAGTATCATCTTTCAACCAGTTGTGCACTCACTTTATAGTAATTTAATTTAGACCATATTTCCCTAATTTGCTTATGAGAATGTCATGAGGGATCGTGTTAAAAGCCTTATTAAAATCAAGATATAGCACAGGGGTCGGCAACCTTTCAGAAGTGNGCAGAGCCCCCCGGACTGCTGGCCAGGACCTGGGCAGTGTGAGTGCCACTGAAAATCAGTGCGTGCCATAGGTTGCCTACCCCTGATATAGCATATCTGCTGCTTCCCCTCTATCCCCTAAGTCAGTTACCCTGTCAAAGAAGGGAATTAGGTTGGTTTGGCAGGCATGGTTTGTTATCCTCTAGGTGCAAACTGGTTGCTGAATCATGATAACTTCCCAGGTATTGAAGTTAGGTGTGTTGGGGGCACAGAGAGGCAGGAGATGTACATTAAATCAGCTGTCTCAGCTCTGCCATCTTCCTTATCCATGGCAAAAATCTTAATCCACTGAACAAAGTCCTGTGGTTTAAATGCACTTTTAGGATCTTTGATCATGGTTCCTCTGGAGAGTTCACAAATTATCCTCGGGAAATTAACCAAGTATTTCAAGATTCTTTGTGAGGTGGAGAAACTCCAGTATAACTTTAGAGAAGGCTGAGACACCTGCTAGCAGAGGAGAAGGTCTCTGGGAATGCAGAGCTTCTCTGATTGCCCCTAGCCTCTGATGGTCTTTAATGTTGCTGGACCCTCCTGCTAATGAGAGAAGTGACAGGATGTTCGACTGATCCCTTCCCTTTGTCTTTTAGGGGACGTTAAAATTCCTGCAGCATCCTCCCAAACACTCACAGGTCAGTATTATTTTAACAGAGCTTTCAGTTTCTGCAATCTCAAGCAGGTCAGAATGCAGTATGTTTAATGGAAAAATAATTAATTCTAGGGGTTTTCTTCAAACATTTACATGAAAAAATTCTGATTTTTTTTTCAACCTGGAAACCCCAAACTTTAAAGCTCTCCAGTTTTACCCCTTCCTCTCCCTCCCCCCATCCCCATGTTTTTTTCAGTGGCAAAATTAGAAATAGGTGCTGAGTGAAGGGAAGGTGGGAAGGAGGGGGGAATGAGTAAAATGCCAAAGAGGGAAAACCCTTTGGATTGTCAATTTCAAGGGGGAAGGAGATTGTTGGAAAAAAATCGGACAATTTCAGAAAAATAAAAATGGAAGTTTTATTTAAAAAAAAAGCCACTTGGAAAAAAGTTTGAAAAATGTTGACAAGCTTTAGTTGGAATCAATTTCTTCTGTAACACGCCCGGTCTTCCTGCCTGAAGCATAGACATTAGACCTGGAGAAAGACCTTCTAGTTTGCCTTTGTCCAGTGCAGTGACTCAGATTCCATCCCTTCCTCACAAAGAGATCCCTCCGTACGTCACTTGTGAGAGTTGTGCTCCTGAGGTCCATCCCAAGCTGTACTTTGCTCAGTGTCAGCTCCTTGCCCCTCGCTATCCCCCCGGGACAGGCTGGTGGGATGGTCTGGAACGTGTAGCAGTGCTGGCTGTTGCATCAGAACCTCAGCCCCTTGCAGTGTTAGCATGGATGGGTCTTTACAACCATATTCCAACATGAATGACTTCATGCAACTGACCACACACTTTGAGCTAGAACAGCCCTACAGTACAGGGCAAGCTGTTGCACCCCACAGTGACATGGGGTTATTTAGTGGGACTGTAATAACCCAGTGTTGTACCTCCCGTACCCAGCAGAGTAATGCAGGGCTGGTGTCTCCTTTAGCTCGAGGCGTGTCCTTTGTGAAGAAGCACCGGAAGCAGCTCCGTCGTCGAATGGGAGTGATCTATCCCATCCTGGCGCGCTTACGGGACATAGAGGCAATGAACAGTGATGAAGAGGAGGAGGTGCTTAGTATGCAGAACAAACAAAAGGTGATGAACAATGCCTTACTGCAGCTGGTTGAGAGGAAGGGAGCTCAGGCCCAAGAAGAACTCTACCAGACTCTCAGAGAGACGGACCCTTACCTTGTACAGGACTTGGAGCAATCCAGCTAGGGCCTGGAGGTCCCGCTAACAGCCACCTGTGCTCCTGGCTGCTGCCACTGCCAGGCTGGGGTGTGAACATATTCTTANATCTTTGTTACTTACGCAGCAACATAAAGCTGGTTTGATACGAGGAGCTTTTAATCACTATGACCTTTAGGCCACCGCTACCTCTCCCTCTTCCTTGGTCTCTCAGCATTTCTTCTTGGGATCTATCTACCTGCTCTCATCTTGTCCTACTCACAGTCTGGGGGAGCATTTCCTTCTGTCCTAGATAAAATAGGGGTCTTAGGCTTCCGGCCATCAGTACCTTGTAGACCCCTTTATGCAAGGTTTCTGCATGTTTTCTTCTCAGAGACAGAAGGACGGGTTGCATCTTTCCAAACATACAGCGCAAATCTCAGTTAAACAAGCTTTATTTGGAATGAAAGAGAGGAACATTTTTAAATAAACATCAATCATTTTTTCTCATATCCAAATGTAAGCCTAAATTTTAGAAAAGTGTTTTTCCTGTTATGTTGCAGAAAAGGAAGAAGACAAGGCAAGTTCTGACATGATCCAGCAGACAGATTAGCCTTCTGCCCATGTCCTGCCCCAGAGAACCTACACTAGAGCTGACCTCCTTGGTCTGGCCCAGCAGTCTTTCAGCACCCACCCTCCTGTGTGGGACCATCCCCATGCCTTTCAGAGTGTCACTCTTCAGTAGAACAAACGGCCTTTTACCCAAGGAGAGACTCTGTTTCCTATTTCACAGTCCTTCTTCATCTCTGGAAAAAGATCCTGCTGGCTCCTCTCCAAACCCAGCCCATCCAGCTCGGAGGGGTACTGGGCTAGGCCACTGGTGATGGTTGGGGCTATTGTGTGAGTGTTTTAATGGCTGCTTTGCTGCACCTTGATGGGTTTGTCCTGTGGCCTTTAAGGCCTGGCTGTCTCCCCCGGAGAGCTTTCACAGAGAACGTATCTACCCCTCTTCTGTTTGGTTTACAGTAAGAAAATAATTCCTAGAATTAAGTTTAGCAGAGTCTGTCCCGCCTACATCTAAAGTGTAACCCCTGGATGCTCTGTGGGGATACCCTCACACCGAGAAGCCCCACCTTGTAGAGGGCAGGGCTTTCTTGTCCTAGGGAATCCCCAGATAAGCTGGTATCAATGCTACACGCCTGTGTTACCTTCTGTCACCGCTCTGGTTGGGCTGCCCCTTCCAGTCACCCCCTGCTCTGCTGTGAGGGAATCCAAGCCTCTGTCCCTGAATCCCGGGGTGTTTTAAGCCTCCAGAACCTGAACGGAGTCCAGCCACTGCCCAATCATGGGGTCCGTAGGCACGCTGCTGCCGTGCAGATCTGCAGTCTAACGCACCCTTCTCAGAACTGGAACCTGCTCTCCAGCTGCCTCGTCCCTGTCCTCAGACTCCCCTGTACTTAAACACACCCTCTTCCCAGAACTCCACCCCAGGGGAAAGCTTCTGGTTTACACTTTCTCTCTCTCTCAGCGGCACACAAGCAGTTGTGAAGCAAATAACACACAGACACTGGACAAGCACCTAACAAAATTGCTGTTTTATACCCAACAGATAAAGCCCAAAGAGTACAAATCACAGAATCATAGAATATCAGGGTTGGAAGGGACCTCAGCAGGTATCTAGTCCAACCCCCTGCTCAAAGCAGGACCAACCCCAACTAAATCATCCCAGCCAGGGCTTTGTGAAGCCTGACCTTAAAAACCTCTAAGGAAGGAAAAATCACTTAGACACACCAACCATCCTACCCACAATGCCCCTCCCTAGCTCACCCTTCCCTTAGAAGTCTTGGGGGCCACCTGGGCACAGGAAGGAAGGCAGGTAGGGTTTCCCCCGCCTCATCAGGCTTCTCCATGTTGGGTGGCTGCTCCCTCTCCTCTTGAGCTAGTGACAAACCAAAGACCCCGGGAAGATCAGCTCCTCCCTCTGTATAACTTTTAGTCCCCTCTGTCAGGTGACATCCTGCCAGCCTCAACACATGACCAAAACCCCCTAGTAGGTGGCCGCCATAGGAAAACAACTACTCTGCTATGGGTTACCTAGGGAGGTGGTGGAATCTCCTTCCTTAGAGGTTTTTAAGGTCAGGCTTGACAAAGCCCTGGCTGTGATGATTTAGTTGGTATTAGGTCCTGCTTTGAGCAGGGGGTTGGACTAGATGACCTCCTGAGGTCCCTTCCAACCCTGGTATAGAATCTATGATTCTATGATTTAAAGTAGGGGAGGTGCATTTTCCTGCTTTAAATATCTTGTTTGTCATTCTGTTCCCATTCTAGAGCCCCGCGCCGCGCAGCCGCAGAAACACCCGGCCAGGCTCCGAGGCAGTTTCAGTTTCTCAGGAAGTGGCTGAGAGCTCTGAGCGGGGTGGGAGGAAAGGCCGGCCAGCCTAGGGCTCGCTTCACCCAGGGTCCCTGGGAGCTGGGGCTCTGCAGGGGGCAGATAAGATCCCCACATCCGGAGGAAGGGGGGGGGGCTCTGAGGAATCCATGGCCCGGGTCTGTACATCTCTGCACAATGCGGGGCGCAGACATTATGCCGCACGGACCCACTGGGAGCTCTGCAGCCGCTGGCGGGGCCAGGGCCGGCTCCAGGCACCAGCGGTGGAAGCACGAACCTACTATCGGGCAGCATTTAGTCGATTCTTTGCGCGGCATTATTGGGGCGGTAGTCCAGGCGGCATTTTGTGTTGTTGCTTCGGCAGTTTTGGGGCCTTTCTTTTTTTTGCTTCGGCAGTCCATGCAGCTTTTTTTGGGGTGGCTTCAGGCAGCAAAAATGATAGAGCCAGCCATGGGCAGAGCCCAGGGCACAATCTTTATTACAGAGTTGGGTGGCAGGGTAAGTGCCCTGGACGTGCGTTGGGAGGACACGGGGGTGGATCTGAAGAGGAGGGTGATACAAAAAATTGGTCTCGATGCCGATGTTGACGGGCTTAGACTGATGTTCGCAGGCAAACAGCTGGAAGATGCCAGGAGTCTGCGGCACCAGGGGGTGACCAATCACTGCACTATCCAGGTGGTGCTGCGCTGTAAGTGCTGGGCGATGACGGGAGGGGAGTGCGGGAGATGGGACCGGGTGGGGTGGCCAGGAGAGTGGGTGATCGGGGGGAGGAGGGCGAAGCTGGGTGGTGTGGTCCTTATGAGTGGCTGGTGACGGCCTTTACCAAAGTTCGGATCAGCAGACCCGAAAGAAAGCACAACCAGGGTTGCTGAATGAAGATCCAATGGATTTTACTGCCCAGGGCGCATCTCCAGGGAGCATCTTAGCTTTAACCGCATCCGGATAATTCCCCCAGGGAGACCCCCAGTGAGACCCAGAGCAACTCAGGGGGCCGGGCAGGGCTGGGGTGGTCCTACTGGCAATTGCTTACCCAGGAGACTTTACGTTTGTTCTTTCTTAGATTTGTTGTTTTGCCAAATAAATGCCACCCAGGCTGATGGGCTGCAGCTGCTCTGTGTGGGTGAGGGTGGAAGAGAATGGCATGGGGGGCGGCTGCAGGAAAGGAGAAGGGTCACTAGGCACCCTGCTCCTAGAGATGGGGGGGAGGCCATGTCTGGACAGCCCATACATGTGTGAAGAAGTGAGAATGTTTTGTTGTGTTATGTGAATACTGAGGGGGAAGATTGCAGGGGAGCTGAGCTGGGACTGTCTGCATGGGGGAAGGGAGATACCTGAGCATGTAACATGAGAACCCAGGAGGGGAGTTGGAGACCAGGTAACACCTTTGACTGGGAATTCGGACAAAGGAAAAGGCTGGGGGAGGAGCCGTGGGGGAAGGGAGAAAGGAGACGCCTGGAAGGAGTTTTCAGTTTTGGGAAGCTGGCTAGGAATGAAGAGGGGACTCTGACGGGGCTGGGGCTTCCNCATCTGCATGGAGGGAGGGGAGAGAATGGAAAGCCCCTCCCCAGCAGTCGGGGGAGGCAGGAATGCAGGGTGCCCATCCCGGCCGGGTGTGGGGATGAGAAGGTGGTGGTGCCCCCTTTTAGCAGCAGGCAGGAAGGTGCAGCTCCCAGAAGCCAGGGGAGGAAGAAGGAAAACCCCTTCTCCCGCAGGCCAGGAGTGGGTTCCCAGGGCTAGATTCCAAGGCCAGAAGGGACCATTGTGATCGTCTAGTGTCAGACCTTGCATAGCACATAGAACTGCCCCACAATAATGCCTAGGGCGGAGCCTTTAGAAACAGCCAACAGCCAATCGTGGGTTTAAAATGGCCAGTGATGGAGAATCCACCGCGACCCTTGGGAAATTGTTCCAGTGGTTAATTATTCTCACTGTTATAATTTTGTGCCTTATTTCCAGTCTGCATTTGTCTAGCTTCAATTTCCAGCCATTGGGTTGTGTTGGACCTTCCTCTGCGAGAGTGAAGAGCCCAACATTTATTCTCCGTATAGGTACTTATAGATTGTGATCAGATCTCCCCTTGACCTTCTGTTTGTTAAACTACCTAGAGTGAGCTCCTTGCCAAGGCAGGTTTTCCAATCCTTTAACCATTCTCGTGGCTCTTCTCTCAACACTCTCCAATTTATCAACCTCTTTCTCGAATTGTGGGCACCAGAACTGGACACAGGATTCCAGCAGTGGTCACACCGGTGACTAACACAGAGTAAAATAACTTCTCTGCTCCTACCTGAGATTCCCTGTTTAGGCATCCCAGGATCGCATTGGCCCTTTTGGCCACAGATTGGGAGCTCATGTTCAGCTGATTATCCACCATGAGCCCCAAATCTTTTTCAGAGACACTGCTTCCCAGGATAGAGTCCCCCATTCTGTAAGCAAGGCCAATGTTCTTTGGTCCTAGGTGTTTCCATTTCCATTTCGCTGTATTAACATGAACACTGTATGTTTGCACCCAGCTTACCAAGTGGTCCAGATGGCTCTGTATCAGTGATCTTGCCACTCCCCCAAGTTTTGTATCATCAGCAAACTTTATCAGTGATGATTTTATGTTTTCTTCCAGGTCAATGATAAATATGTTAAATAGTGTAGGGCCAAGAACCGATCCCTCACTGGAAACACGCCCGGTTGATGATTTTAGCCAGTTTTTAATCCATTTAATGTGTTCGTTGTTAATTTTATATCGTTCTAGATTTTTAATCAAAATATCATGCGGTACCAAGTCAAATACCTTACAGACATCTCAGTATATTACGTCAGCACTATTACCTTTATCAACCTAATGTGTAATCTCATCCAAAAAATATATCAAGTTAGTTTGACAATATCTATTTTCCATAAACACACCTTGATTTGCATTAACTTCATTTCACTCCTTTAATTATTTATCAATCAAGTCCCGTATCAGCCACTCCATTATCTTGGCCAGGATCAATGTCAGGCTGACAGGCCTATAATTACCAAGGTCACTCCATTTACCCTTTTTAAAAATTGGCACAACATTAGTGGTCTTCCAGTCTTGTGGAACTTCCCTGGCGCTTCAAGACTTATTGAAAATCAACATTAATGGGTCAACAAGCTCCTTAGGCAGCTCTTTTAAAACTTATGAATGCAAGTTATCTGGACCTGCTAAATTAAAAATATCTAATTTTGGTAGCTTCTGTTTAAGATCCTCCCAAGATACTAGAGGTATATGATGAGACTATATTATCTGTTTATTCCCCAAATATGGAACAGAAATATTTATTGAACACTTCTGCCTNGGTCCTAGGTGTTTACATTTCCATTTCGCTGTATTAACATGAATACTGTATGTTTGCACCCAGCTTACCAAGTGGTCCAGATGGCTCTGTATCAGTGATCTTTCCACTCCCCCAATTTTTGTATCATCAGCAAACTTTATCAGCGATGATTTTATGTTTTCTTCCAGGTCAATGATAAATATGTTAAATAGTGTAGGGCCAAGAACCGAAACACACCCACTCGATGATCTTAGCCAATTTTTAATCCATTTAATGTGTTCATTGTTAATTTTATATCATTCTAGATTTTTAATCAAAGTATCATGTGGTACCAAGTCAAATACCTTAGAGATGTCTCAGTATATTACGTCAGCACTATTACCTTTATCAACCTAATTTGTAATCTCATCCAAAAAATATATCAAGTTAGTTTGACAGGGTCTATTTTCCATAAACACACCTGGATTTCCATTAACTTCATTTCACTCCTTTAATTATTTATCAATCAAGTCCGGTATCAGCTGCTCCATTATCTTGGCCAGGGTCAATGTCAGGCTGACAGGCCTATAATTACCAAGGTCACTCCATTTACCCTTTTTAAAAATTGGCACAACATTAGTGGTCTTCCAGTCTTGTGGAACTTCCCTGGCGCTTCAAGACTTATTGAAAATCAGCATTAATGGGCCAACGAGCTCCTTAGCCAGCTCTTTTAAAACTCATGGATGCAAGTTATCTGGACCTGCTAAATTAAAAATATCTAATTTTGGTAGCTTCTGTTTAAGATCCTCCCGAGAATCTAGAGGTATATGATGAGACTATATTATCTGTTTATTCCCCAAATATGGAACAGAAATATTTATTGAACACTGCTGCCTTTTCTCCATTATTATTGATAATTCTACCATTTCTTGTAATAGACCAATACCATTGTCAGGATTCTTTTTGTTCTTAATGTATTTAAAAAAACTCCTTTTTATTGTTCTTATCTCTGCCATAGATGTTGCCGTGTATCCTTTTTCTTCCCTTAACAATTTTCTACAATTCCTATCCTCCGATTTATATTCATTACTATCAGCTTCCCCTTTCTTCTGTTTGTTGTATATTATTTTTTTATTTTGTATAGCTGCCTTCACATCCCTCTAAACCAGGTTGGTTTTTTTAAACCAGTACGGCTTTCTTTCTAGACTGTGGCTTTTTGGGCATCTAATAAGGTGCTCTTAAATGATTCCCATTTATCATTCACATTTTTCTGATTAAATTCTTCCTCCCAGCTGAAACCTGTCTCATAATTGTTTTCAGCTTTGTGAAATTGGCCCTATTAAAGCAGCAAGAATATATATTACTCGTCTGGACTTTGCTTTCACATTATAAACGTGATCAGATCGTGATCACTTGTATAAGGAGACGGTGGGATTGAATAGACACAAGTTCCACCTAGGATGGATGGATCTAGACTGTTCTCAGTGATAGAAGATGACAGAACAAGGAATAATGGTCTCAAGTTGCAGAGGGGGAGGGTTAGGTTGGACATTAGGAAAAACTTTTTCACTAGTAGGGTGGTGAAGAACTGGAATGGGTTACCTAGGGAGGTAGTGGAATCTCCTTCCTTAGAGGTTTTTAAGGTCAGGCTTGACAAAGCCCTGGCTGGGCTGATTTAGTTGGGTTTGGTCCTGCTTTGAGCAGGGGGTTGGACTAGATGACCTCCTGAGGTCCCTTCCAACCCTGAGATTCTATGATTCTATGATTCTAGGAGGGACAAGGTTTGTTCACTAGTGGGAGGAGCTTAGATACTGTTTTCACCTCTAACAGGCAGCAGCCCACCCCATAGTCTTTCTATCCAGTCAGAGAGCAGCAAATCTGCAGAGTAATAATTTTACGGGTCTCACCCTGCTGCCCCAGCAGGCTAGAAATAGCAGAGCCCCAGCACCATTCAGTGGGGAGAGGGACACAGCCATCTGGGACATAATATGGCAGCAAAAGGCTTCTTTCTAAAGGGGCTGAGAGCAGGACTGGGACAGTGGGGAAATGGTGGGAGAGGGATACTTCTCAGGAGGCTGAGGGTCCTGCTCTCACTCTCTGATGTTTGTTTTGCAGTGTCCGGTGGTGGTGATCTAAGCTCCCTTCCTCCAGGTAAGAAGAGCCGCCGGTTTTTTCCACTTTAAATGTTTTCCCTTTAAAACAGCTGCGCAGGGGAGAAAGCAACAGGCTGGATCCTGGGTCTGCAGGGACAGATTGAGGAAGGCTGGCCATGCTCTAGAGGACTGAATACAGAGTTAAGAGTCAAGAAATGGGCTCTCTTCCCCACTCTGCCACTGATTTGCAGTATGGCCTTAGGTGTGTCACTGTGTCTCACCTCTACTCACTTCCCCATCTATAAAATGGAGACAGCATCCTAGACCAAGCCCTGACGGTGGCGTTAGTGCAGCAGAAAGGCAATACAATGGAAGGCTGTGGGAGGGCAGAGGAGTTATGGGGTGGCATCAGGGATGGCGCTGGTGTTACTAACACAAACACTGGGTGCTAGGGTGCAAACTGCTCTCTGGATGTCCAGTCTGTGTCGGGTTATTTCCCAGAACATGATTGTCCTGGGCGATGCTCTGGAACTGCTCCCCACCAAGCCAGTCAGGACTTCGGGGAGCCTCCTCTCCCATGGAGCAGACCATCTGCAGGGCAAGAAGCTCACACGGCTTCACCTCCTGGGTCTCTCCTGGGAGCATTCAGCATATGCCCCTCCGTGCGCTTCCCACAGCGAGTCCGCCCAGGTGGGGTCCTGGGGAAGCCAGAGGTCCTGCCTGCACCCCCACTTCGCAACCAGACGTGACTCTCAGCCAGCCAGTAAAATAGAGGTTTATTAGATGACAGGAACACGGTCTAAAACAGAGCTTGTCGGTCCAGCGAATGGGACCCCTCCGCCGGTCCATACTGGGGCCCAGCGAGGCAGACACCCCCGTCTGCCCTCACTCCTAGTCCCCAGCCAGCTCCAAACTGAAACCCCCTCCAGCCCCTCCTTCTCTGGGCTTTGTCTCTCTCCTGGGCCAGGAGGTCACCTGATCTCTTTGTTCACCTTTAGCTATTCCCTTGCAGGGGGGAAGGGCCCTGGCCATTTGTTGCCAGGGAGACAGAGTGTCCGTGATTTATGCACACTGGCCTTCATCCCCCCACCTAGAGACTTAAGAACTGCATAGGGGAAACTGAGGCACCCACACAGTATTCAGAGGAAACATTAAGAACAGTCCCACTTCGTCACAATGATCTCAGATGATAGCGGTTTCTCTGCTATTCCAGTCTTTCATTTTCCTGCTGTAACTGCACAAGGCAGAGAGGAAGGCCAGTTACCCCATTCGTCATATCCAGACAAAGCAGAACCTAAGGAACAAACACGTAAGGGGCCTCAAGAAATTATAATTGGATGATGCAGAAATAAAACCTCCAGAGAAAACAATGAAATGCTAGCAAGAGAATAACAGGAGCTCTGGAGCAGCCTCCTGCTAGTGCAGCACCAGGCTCTCCCAGTAGGTGGTGCTGCAGAAGCACTGGCTGTGAGGGAGCCCCCAGGTACGCCAGTCTCAGCCTCTCCCAGACAGAAGGGTGGTAGAGTGGGGAGCCCCCTGCTGCCTCCAGGGTTCATTGTGAGGTGAGGGTAGACTGTGATATTCTACCATCCTCCTCCCACAACCAAGGGCACCAAAATCTTTGTTGAAATCAGGTGCTGGAACTGGCTCTAGAAACGCAAATATCACCGGACAGACACAGTTTTTAATATGTGATGTTATCTGTGTTCCCTCTCTAGGAGAAGCAAGAAGAGCAGTGGCTGCGTTTAGATACTCTGCCATGTTAAAGGGAAAATGCAAGAGGTGTGTCGGAGAGGTAAGGGGCTGTTTTCTCACAGTCAAAGACATGTCAGTTAGTTTAACAGTTCCCACTGGGGGACACAAAGGAAATGTCACAATAATGGAGGTCAGGAGAAGAGGAATTGCCAACCCGGATCAGACCTGAGTGAGCCTGTCTCTGAGCATGGCCACTGCCAGGTGCTCCGGAGGAAGGAGGAAGAACCCCACAGGAGGCAGTTGTGGGGTAATCTGCCCCTACATTAGGACTCATCAGGTTGAATTCTTTTTTTTAATGGTTCAACCATATCCGAGAGCAGGGCTAGGAGAATATATGTTGTTTTGCCAATGTTAAAAAATTCTGGCGACCTTTTCTTTGAACGGCTCTAGCACCCCGGCTTTTGGAGCTACTTAGGAAATGCCAGAAGTAAGGTCGTCTGTGCAAACTTAATTCACCCCCCTGGTGCACATCCATTATGATTAGGGTGACCAGACGTCCCGATAAAATCTTTGGTCGGGAAGCATTTTGTCCCGATATCCCCCGGCAGCACTGTGGTTTGTTTGTTTTTGCTCAGCTGGGGCAGGACTTGCTCGGCTTTTTTTTTTGTGTGCTCATTTTTTTATTCCCCCCCCCCCCAATGTGTCCCGATATTTTCTTCCCCTCATCTGGTCACCCTAATTATGATACAGTCTTCAATTCCATGATCACGTACTATTCTCTCCACCAAACCTCTGCCTTATTCAGTGCACAGAACACATGGCGCCCACTTAATGAGCAGCTATTCAATATTTTCAGCATCTTTAGCAGCAGCTGCTGCACGTCCATGGCACAGCTCTGGCGTCCATTTATGCATCCATCCATCCATTGGTTGAAACCATCTCCAGAAGTCTCCCCCTTACCCCTGTTCAAATACTGCAACAACCTAGGAAATTAATACATAAAAATCTTGATTGTGAAGCTTTTAAGTCTGTTACGCACATAACACACCTGACATAAACCCACAACAGCAAGGAAATGATACGCTCGGCCCCCTTTTTTGGAGGTTGTGGAGCTGTTTCTTTGTTTCACAACCAAGTTTCCTGTGTACTAATAAATAATAGATCCCATATTTTTGTTAGCAGCTTGGCCAATTTTTTCTTCTATTCCTTCAGAACTCTCCGACAAAACATTCTGGAGAAGGGTGATGCAAGGAATTCATTCAGTTTCTCCACGGTTTCTCTTACTGTTCCAGTGTCTAGCATTGCTCCAACTTCCTGATACTTTGGTGACTCACTGGACTGTCACAGGCTTCCTGCTTTGGAGCATCTTCAAGGATTTCTTGTTGGTTGTTGTCTTTGGTAATTCTTCTCCAATTCCCCCTCAGCCCTTCCAGTGTCCATCTAACACAGGGGTTGGCAAACTTTCAGAAGTGGTGTGCCGAGTCTCCATTTATTTGCTCTAATTTAAGGTCTTGCGTACCAGTAATACATCTTAATGTTTTTAGAAAGTCTTTTTCTATAAGTCTATAATATATAACTAAACTATTGTTGTATGTAAAGTAAATAAGGTTTCAAAATGTTTAAGAAGCTTCATTTAAAATTAAATTAAAATGCAGAGCCCCCCAGACCGGTGGCCAGGACCTGGGCAGTGTGAGTGCCACCTTTGGCACACGTGCCATAGGTTGCCTACCCCTGATCTAACATTTACCTGCCCTAGATTATGCTCAGGCCTCACTCAGGCTGGATTGTTGGACACCTCTTCTACCTGCAATTCTGTTCCATTTTCAGTCTGAGCTTTGTTCTGCCAGTATCATGAACTGTTACATCCTAAGGATACGTCTACACTGTGATCAAAAACCTGCGGCACCGACTCTCAGAGCAAAGTCAGCTGACTCGGGCTCATGGGGCTCGGGTTGCGGGGCTAAAAATAGCAGTGCAGATGTTTGGTCGGACTTCAGCCTGGGCTGTGAGACCCTCCCCCTTGCTGAGCCAGCCGCCAGCTGGGAGCATCTAGCAGCAGAGAAATGTCACATGGGGCTTCTGGGACAAGCAGAATCCAGCTGGTTAACACGTTGCCAGGCTCTGCGACGATGGGACAGGGAACTCGGTGCGTTACCGTAACTGGCAGAGTCCACGTGTCACGAGAAGTCACCGTTATGAAGCCCCTAGTTACTGGAACTCGCTGTCTTTCAGATCCTTCCAGAGGTAACGCCAGAGATTGTTCCAGGCACAGAGGAGAACAGGACTGTCTACAGGTAGGAGCTCCAGGGTCCCGCAGCATGTGGCCCTAGAAGCCCTGTCCAAGCCTGACCTCTGCGTTTTCATTGTGCCCCCCAGAGCTCACATCCCCAGCGCTGGCTCCTTCCACTGCTCCGAAACGGGGCTTGGCTTTGAGGTGAGCGCAGCAGTGACCGTCGAGTACGAATACGGCTCCTGGGCCGAGAGTCTGAGCCCATCTGCCAGGCAGGAGTGGATGGTCGCCGGCCCCCTGTTCCGCATCAGGGCCGAGCCCGACACAGTGCGAGCCGTGCACCTCCCCCACTTCGTGTGCCTTGCAGGTAGGGCAGAAACGGGGTGTCACTGGGCTAGATGCTGGAGTCAGGGGCTGATGGTGGCTTTGAGCCACAGTCTGTAGCCAGTGGGGCTGGGGGGGTCCTGGAGCACTGGGGAGTGCGGGCCCCAGGGGCCTCTCTGTGCTGGGCCCTCCGCTCCCCTCCCAGCTCCTGCTCCAGCTCGGCTCCACTGGCGAGTGTGGGCTGTGGGGCACATCCTCCAGTGGTCCCCTGGGGTGGGGGGAGGTCCGTCAGCGCTGCCAGGGCTTGTCACCCTGGTCTGTGAGCAGCAGAAGCACAAGGGGGGACTGTGCCTGGCCCTGCTCCGGGGAGCAGGCAGCCGAGAGGAAGGCTCCTGGCTGCCTCTCTCTCCTCCTCGCTGTGCAGGGCCAGGCACAGTCCGGCCCAGTTCGGGTGAGGATCCCCCACCCTGACGAGAGTGTGGCTCCCCCTGCGGGGGATGGTGGGTAGATCCTCCACCACCTGAGGGTCAGACAGGTGCCTGTCACACGGGAGTGCAAGGGCCCCCTGGGGCAGGGGCGGGGACCCAGGGCTCTGTGTGTGAGCAGGCTAGGGTAAGACAGCAGGAGGGTATCATGCCTGGTGCACACTCAGTAGAGAGGCTGGGCTGGGGAGAAGGCCCGGAGGAGATTCAAGCCACTGTGTCCCTGGGAGAGGTCTACAGGACCTTTCTGTGTGTTCCCACATCCTGGGAACCAGCACTGGCTTCTATAGAGCTTCTCAGCCCTTCATGCCTATGGAAGTTGTACTCAGCCCAGGCGATGGGCACATCTGCTGTCTTGCTGCAGAGACATTGATGGCCTGAAGTAGCTGGGCACCTCACTCATCCAAGAGGCTACTAAAGAAGCTGAGTAGCTATGTGGGTGAGAGGCAAAGTATCTGCATGGACCAACAACTGGCTAGGAGAAAGAAAACAAAGAGTGGCCTCAATGTTCCATACTAGGTCCCATGTTGCTTAATATATTTATTAATAATCTGAAAGGGGGAATGAGCACGGAGGTGGGAAAATGTGCAAATGACACACCGTTATTGAGCTTAGTCAGGAGGAGACAGGACTGTGAGGAACCTCAGAGAGACCTAACCACGCTAGGTGAATGGGCAACATGATGGCAAATGAAATTCAGTGTCGACAAATGCAAAGTAAGGCACATTGGAGGGGAAAATGTAAATTACGCAGACACCTTGCAGGGTTCTAAATGAACTGCATTGACTCAGGAAAGGGACCTGTAGGCCGCTCAACAGAGACCTCTGTTCAATGTGGAGGTGCGATCAAAAAAGTAAACGAGATGTTAGGATGCATAAGGAATAGAATGGAGAATAATATGGAGATTCTTATTCTGCCTTGATGCAGTCGCATCTGGATACTGTGTGCAACAGTGACCACCACATCGCAAAAAGGATATTGCAGAACTGGGGGAGACAGAGCAGGGTGACGAGAACAATCAAGGGCCTGGAAAAACTTCCCAGAAGAGAAATTGGGATTGTTGGCCTGACAAAGGAGACAAAGAAGAGGGGACATGATAAAATTAGGGCTGTTGATTAATTGCAGTTAACTCACGCGATTAACTCAAAAAATTAATTGTGATTAAAAAAAGTAATTGCGATTAATCACAGTTTTAATTGCACTGTTAAACAATAGACTACCAATTGAAATGTATTCAATTTTTTGGATGTTTTTCTAGATTTTCGAATATTACAATTACAACACAGAAGACAAAGTCTACAGTGCTCACTTTATATTTTTTTTATTACAAATATTTGCACTGTAAAAATGATAAAAGAAATAGTACAGTATTTTTCAATTAACCTCATACAAGTACTGTAGTGCAATCTCTTTATCCTGAAAGTGCAACTTACAAATGTAGATTTTTTTTGTTACATAACTGCACTCAAAAAGAAAACAATGTAAAACTTTAGAGCCTACAAGTCCACTCAGTCCTACTTCCTGTTCAGCCAATCACTAAGACAAACAAGTTTGTTTACATTTATGGGAGACAATGCTGTCCGCTTCTTATTTACAGTGTCACCTGAAAGTGAGAACAGGTGTTTGTATAGCACTTTTGTAGCAGGCATTGCAAGATATTACATGCCAGATATGCTAAACATTACATTCGTATGTCCCGTCATACTTTGGCCACCATTCCAGAGGACATGCTTCCATGCTGATGATGCTCGTTAAAAAAATAACGCATTAATTAAATTTGAGACTGAACTCCTTGGGGGAGAATTGTATGTCTCCTGCTCTGTTTTACCCGCATTCTGCCATAGATTTCATGTTTATAGCAGTCTTGGATGATGACCCAGCACATGTTCGTTTTAAGAACACTTTCACTGTAGATTTGGCAAAACACAAAGAAGGTACCAATGTGAGATTTCTAAAGATAGCTACAGCACTCGATCCAAGGTTTAAGAATCTGAAGTGCCTTCCAAAATCCGAAAGGGATGAGGTGTAGAGAGCATGCTTTCAAAAGTTTTAAAAGAACAATACTCTGAAGCGAAAACTACAGAACCCGAACCACCAAAACAGAAAATCAACCTTCTGCTGGTGGCATCGGACTCAGATGATGAAAACGAACATGCGTCGCTCCGCACTGCTTTGGATCGTTATTGAGCAGAACCCATCATCGGCATGGACGCATGTCCTCTGGAATGGTGGTTGAAGCATGAAGGGACATATGAATCCTTAGCGCATCTGGCATCTAAATATCTTGTGACGCCGGCTACAACAGTGTCATGCAAACGCCTGTTCTCACTTTCAGGTGACATTGCAAACAAGAAGCTGGCAGCATTATCTCCTGAAAATGTAAACAAACGTGTTTGTCTTAGCGATTGGCTGAACTGAGTGGACTTGTAGGCGCTAAAGTTTTACATTGCTTTATTTTTGAGTGCAGTTATTTTTTGTGCAAAATTCTACATTTGTCAATTTAAGTTTCATGATAAAGAGATTGCACTACAGTACTTGTATTAGGTGAATTGAAAAATACTATTTCTTTTGTTTTTACGGTGCAAATATTTGTAATAAAATAAATATAAAGTGAGCAGTGTACACTTTGTATTCTGTGTTGTAATTGAAATCAATATATTTGAAAAGGTAGAAAACATCCAAAAATACACCTCTACCCCGATATAACACGACCCGATATAACACAAATTCGGATATAATGCGGTAAAGCAGCGCTCCAGAGGGGCGGGGCTGCGCACTTCGGCGGATCAAAGCAAGTTTGATATAACGCGGTTTCACCTATAACGCAGGAAGATTTTTTGGCTCCCGAGGACAGTGTTATATCGGGGTTGAGGTGTATTTAAATAAATGGTATTCTATTATTGTTTAACAGTGCAATTAATCACAATTAATTTTTTTAATTGCTTGACAGCCTAGATAAAAGAATATGAAATACTGATGGGAGGGATTGGGAACTTCTGTTCTCCCTGTCCCAAGGCACAAGAGCAAGGGACACTCAGTGAAGTTAAAAGGTTGCAAATTGAAAACTGATAAAAGGAAATGCGTTTTCACCCAACATGTAATTAGCCTGTTGTGACCGGAGTCCCAGGGGGCCACGCTGAAGTTACTCAATTAGGGTGAACTGTGAAGAATGGGGCAGTCAAAGCTAGTGGATATTCCAATACTTAGATTTACCAAACCAGCACAAAACAGCTTCTATAATACGTCACTGGTTACCCAGAAGCCAACAACACAGTTCCCTTAAAGCAACCCAGCCTTAGGCCTCCATCTAGACACCCAAGTCAAATATGATGAGGATTCCTGAAAATTTTATTAATCATATAAGGAAGTTCTACCAATCACAAAGGATCGGACACATTACCTCCCAGGTTAATGAATATTGCAGATCTTACCCAAATACATGCTTACAGCCCATTCTTATTAACTAAACTAAAATGTATTAAAAAAGAAAAGAGAGTATGGTTAAAAGATCAGTCTACATACAGACATGAGTACAGTTCTTGAGATTCAGGTTTATCGTAGACATGGTGAGCTTTGTAGTTGCAAAGAGTTCTTTCAGAATTGGTCCATAGGTTATAGTCCAGTGTTTATATTCAGGATGATTCCAGATTAGGACTGGAGATCTCAGCCTTACGACTTAAGCTTCCCCTGCATGAAGCATCAAGTAGATCTGAGATAAAAAGGATCGGGACCCAAGGCATTTTTATACAGTTCCAGGCCTTCTTTGACAGCTCGGCGTCCTTAGGCAAACAACAGGCAATTATGGAGACTTTAAAGTAGACCTATTTCCTAAGCGTCGCCGGTAATTAGCTACACGTATTAACACAAGGCAATTGCCTATTTTCCACCATTCTAAGGTGATTTGCTATACATTTCAAAGAGAGATGAATACAGAGATATCCTATGTTTACAGTTCATCTAATGTTAATATGTCCTTTTGATCTCTGAATTAACAGAATATAGCATAGACGGGGACTGTTGATTGTTAACCTCTAACAATATATATGTAAATACACAAAAACACAAACATTATCTACCAAAATGTCTCTACGGGTTGAATTTGGGTCAGTTATCCTGCAGGATGCTTAACCCTTTTTGGCTGTGCATCACATCTGTGGAACTCTCTGACACAGGAAGCCATTAAGGCCAAGAACTTTGCAAGATTTGAACAAGGATCGGACATTTATATGGATATCCAAAGTTGTCATCATTACCGATAAGAACAGTGTTGGCAGGGATGTTAAACCTCACCCTTAAGGTTTAAGGCAGGGGTGGCCAACCTGAACCTAAGAAGGAGCCAGAATGTACCAATGTACGTTGCTATAGACCAGGGGTAGCCAACCTATGGCATGCGTGCTGAAGGCGGCACGTGAGCTGATTTTCAGTGGCACTCACACTGCCCGGGTCCTGGCCACCGGTCTGGGGGGCTCTGCATTTTAATTTAATTTAAAATGAAGCTTCTTAAACATTTTAAAAACCTTATTTACTTTACATACAACAATAGTTTAGTTACATATTATAGACCTATAGAAAGAGACCTTCTAAAAACGTTAAAATGTATTACCGGCACGAGAAACCTTAAATCAGAGTGATTAAATGAAGACTTGGCACACCACTTCTGAAAGGTTGCCGACCCCTGCTATAGAGCCACAGTAATAAGTCAGCAGTTCCCCATCAGCTCCCCCACCCCGCTCCCAGCGCCTCCCACCCACCGGCAGCCCTGTCAATCAGCGCCTCCCCCTCCCTCCCACACAGCAGGCTCAGCGGGGGGAGGAGCGAGGGCACGGCAGGCTCAGGGGAGGGGGTGGGAAGGGGTGGAGTGGGGGCAGGGCCTGTGGCAGAGCCAGGGGTGGAGCAGTGAGCACCCCCCCCGGCACATTGGAAAGTTGGTGCCTGTAGCTCCAGCCCCGGAGTCGGTGCCTATACAAGGAGCCGCATATTAACCTCTGAAGAGCCGCATGTGGCTCGGGAGCCACAGGTTGGCCACCCCTGGAAGGTAATCTCTAGCTATTACAAATCAGTGTGAGACTAAGTGGGAGTGGGGGGCAGATTACCCATTTTCTGCTTAGTGCGGGGTTCTTGTACCTTCCTCTGTAACATCTGGCACTGGCCACTGTCAGAGACAGGACACTGGACTAGCTGGGCCTCAGGTCTGATCCAGTCTGGCCGCTCCTATGTTTCTAAATTCCTGTCACAAATTTTCAGCTTCTTGACCCAGAAAGCGAGGCTGTCCTACATTTCCCACATCCTGGAAATTCACTCCAGTGCAGAGGCTCCACACGAGGCCCTGGGCACCACTTAGGGCCCACTTTGTTACTAACACAAGATAGGAACAGTGTCGTGTGTCTCATTTGGGCCTTCTACGCTGGGGTGTATCTTGACCATATTGGGCAAACTCCCCAAGGCTGGGCAGCATTCAATGAGGGAGAGACAGGAAGGTACAACGGAACCTCGTTGTCTTTACTGATCCTTTTGCAGATGGAGCAGATGAAAGCTTGTGCCACATTGCCCATTTTGAAGCTGGCAGGATGACCCTGGAGAGTCCAACTAGAATTAATAACTTCTTTGCTGTCCTGGAGAATCCCAGCTTCTCCCAGCTCGGCGTGCTTTGGAGAAAGATACGTTCGGCAATAAAATTTATTCCCATCCATTCCCTTGTGCTGATCTACCGGGCACTCAGGGCTGCAGACATAACTCTCCACCTCTACCTGATACCCAACGACCACTCACTGAGGAAGGTAAAACACAACCCGATTTATACAGCACTCCCACAGCCAAGATGGCCGGGCTCTGCCTAGCTGTTAGAGTGAAAATGAGCCACATAAATACACTGAACAGCTAAGCAAAGTCCTGAAAAGCCAAGCACCATGCACTTTTCGGAGCGGGAAAAGGAGAGGCCTACCTGCCAGCCACTGCGGAAACCAGAAAACATCGCAAACAGTGGTAGAGGTCTGTGCAGGGGATCTGAAATCTCTCTCACTGAGGGTGTAATACTGCCACCCAGCGCTGTCATATTTGAGCGTAAGGTCTAGGGGGTCAAATCCTGCTGATGACCCAGTGGGGATCCTTATGGCTGCCCCTGATGGAGTCTTTTCCATTTTTTTTTAAAACGTATGGTCAATTATGACTTGACAGAACAAATCCCAGCTTTTCCACACTGCGGTCACGTTCCACCCATTTTAATTGCTTGTGTAACACACTGGGAGGTGTGAGGGTTAAGAGATATGGCTGTGGGCCACTGGTGAGTGTGTAATACCCACTGGTGAGGGGCCTGTAACACAGACTCACCAGAGGGCTATGTGGACTGTCGTCTTTTCCCTTTCTGATGCTCTGCGTGAACAGAGAGCAGTCCAATGATCCCTGTTCGTACTGCTCAGAAATAACAATGCTTTAATTTGACAGGCCATTGCAGAAGAAGAAATGAAGTGGAAGTCAAAGCATGTGCCCAAGCCTCCTCAGACTGACCCTCTGTACTTTGGGTCTCAGTACCAGGTGACCAGTGCATCAGATCTTGAGATAACCCCGACAGTAAGTGGGACTGTCCGGTGCTAGCACTAAGGCAGGAAACACTGGGATTCTGTGCCCCAGAGCTGCTGTCAGAATCCACCTTACTAGTATTCAGAGTAAACAGGGAAGGTCATTGGTGTTGTGAGGTATTAATAGGATCAGATACTTAACTGGTGATTCTTGTCCCCATGAACAGGGTTAAACTAATTAGATTTGGGATTGTAGTGGGGTCCTCAGTGGGCTGGGTGGCCTAGTGCTTAGTAGCAAAGAATCCTGTGGCACCTTATAGACTAACAGACGTTTTGCAGCATGAGCTTTCGTGGGTGTTGCATCCGAAGAAGTGGGTATTCACCCACGAAAGCTCATGCTGCAAAACGTCTGTTAGTCTATAAGGTGCCACAGGATTCTTTGCTACTAAGCACTAGGCCACCCAGCCCACTGAGGACCCCACTACAATCCCAAATCTAATTNTAAGGTGCCACAGGATTCTTTGCTGCTTTTACAGATCCAGACTAACACAGCTACCCCTCTGATACTAGTGCTTAGTGTCCACGCAGCTGGGGGTGGGGTAGAGGTAGGGGAGCCTGGGCCCAACCACTCCACCGGGCTCTGACCCACGAGGCTCAGCAGCAAGGAGGGTTGTGGACCCTCTGTGTTACCGTCCCTGGGTCGCTTCCTACCACTGCTCTCTCCACTTCTGGTCCCAGAATCAATAAGGAGAAAGAAAATATAAAAGGGAAACCAAACTGTCAGCCCCAACCAGTCTCAGCACATGGTCCTGGAGGCGTCTCTGACTCCTTTGCATGAGCCTCTAGGATGTCTGCATTCCTCCCTGTCCCCAGCCTCCCCCTTCTGACCTGGGCTGCTCCCTTTTCAACCCTGGCTCCAGCCGGTGCCTGCTCTGCAGGGTTGGAGGGGCGGGGCTAGCTGGGCCCAGTATTGTCCTTCAACCCCTTCCTTCCAGTGTGGGGTTTGTACACCCTACACAGGGATCAAGAAGGAATTGGTCCCAGAGCTATATTGGCAGGGACCTAGGAGGTGGGATTCACTTTTCTCTGGAGCATTGGGCAGAGATCAGACCCTACAGGCAGCTGCGGGTGTCCCACTATCAGCTTTGGGAGATTTCAGGGATGCCTAGCATTGGTGAACCCTAGACTTTCCCGTCTTCTGAGTTTCTCTACTGGGTTTCATGTAGACCTGTACATTCGGTCCCAGACTAACTGCAGCAACCGGCCTTTCAGTGACAGCTTTGGCACACGTCACTCTTTGTGTCTAACCCTTTGATCCTGAGATTTGTGATTTCCTGAAGGTGCTCGCTCAGGGCCCACCTACTCTACGAGTGCTACCATATCATGAACTGGTTACAAAAGTTTCTTCCTGACACAGTTAAAGCCTGGTTCTATTTTGCAGTGTAGACATGATCTTAACCATATCCCTGAACTGTCCAGCAGCCCTAAATTGTCCAAGGTTTTGGCACAGCTCAGGGACACTGTTGAATCCCATCTACCGTACAAATTGGAACCTGGCTTTAACAGTTTCTAGAACAATCACATTGTAACCAGGTGCCCTGCCAGGGCTGTACTTCAGCTCGGACAGACCCTTACGAGCCCTGGCAGCTGTATGTTCCCCTGGCAATTCTCTCGCTGATCTGCGGAGGAAATGTGGCCTGGTGCATGTGCTTGTTCATTCCTGCTCTTGGCTGAGGAGGGAGAGTCTCCCAACCCCTTCTCTCTTTGCATCAGCAACTGCACTTCTGCTATTGGAGCCCAGTGGAGCAGCAGTCGTATATTGAGATCTACACCAGGGAGATGGAGAAGGAAATCAGGCTTCATGTGAATGGTCAAGATGATGGCAGCTTGGTCTGGGAGGCCTTGGTGAGGCCAGGTAGGACCAGCAGATTGTAGTTCCATGTGGATGACATTTTGAGCAGAACTTCAGGGGAGATGGGGTGGTTATTGTGAGTCATGCTCATGCTGGGAGCAGTGATCTGGGAGAGGTACAGAGGCCCCGACCCAAAGCCCATTAACATCTGTGGGAGACTTTCTATTGACTTCATTGGATTTTGGCTGGGGCCCTAAATCAGCTGTCAGAGATTTGCAATCTCCATCGCTGAGGCAAATAATCTTATTCAACTGAACTGAGTCCTGTGGCTCAAACACCACTAAATCCCCTTCCCCTCTAACCAGGGCAGTTTATTCTCCAACAGCGAGATCAGCACCCATTGAGGGGAGCCATGCTTGCTCCGTGCTGGGGATCATCTGCGGGCCCTGCAGGGAGGGCAGATGTGATGTGGGCAGCAGTCTGCCACTAAGGAAAAGGAGCCCAAAAGGGAACCCTAATTTTGTCAGGTCTCATCCCTGAGTTTAATGTGAAGACCCCCAAGGGAGAGAGGAACCAACTGTAGGTGTGTGTGGGGGTGTTGCACGGCTGGTCTCCTAAATTCAATTTCCAATTAAAATAAAATAACCAGGATACACATCACAGCACAAGAGAGAGAGTGCAGTTCCACACTACAGGCAGAGATAAGAGGAATATCCAGCTTTTACGGTACATGGCCCATCTTAAAAAAATTGAAAATCATCCATTCTACTCTCCATCACTTTTTTAACTCGCTGGAGAGAAAGCATCGACTAGCAAGTGATCCCAGGCAGGGAATACAGAGACTTGCTAACTTGTATCACACATTGAACAGCACACAATGGACAGGATAGGATGAGAAAAGAGAGAGAGAAAACACACTCCAGAGTGGTAGCCATGTTAGTCTGTATCAGCAAAAAGATAGTCTCTAAGGTGCCACAAGTACTCCTCGTTCGTTTTAGAAAACACACGGGTAGGGATGGAATGTGTCACTGAAAATTGCAAGGAGAAGAACAACAAACCTGTGTTTGTGGCTGATGTGCCATGAGCAATGTTAAGAGGGGACGAATGCTCTGCTCAAACATCTGGAGAGACTGCACTCATTAAGGCTTCCAGTTAAATTCAGCTGAGAATGAGAGAAGATTTTGTGTTCCTAATCTCTCTGTATCTCTGCCAAGAGCTGCTGACCCTCTCAATATCGTAGTTAGTGTGAAGAGACTCACGCACTTTGCATCCTCCCTAAGGAAGTTAGTCCAGCGAGCTCTAAACAGCACCACCTTGCACCCCCAGAGAGAGGGTAACTTATTTCACAGGATGCTCTAGTATCCCCCAGAATAATGGTTAAGTCCTAAGCCCCTGTGATGGGACAAGTTCCCATCCCACCCAGGAGGGGATTAATGAGCTCCTCTGCGCACACTCAGCTCAAACCCGATACACCTGTGAGGCCTCTGCGGCCTGGAGAAGGCTGGCTCCTTGGGCAGTGGGAGGTGGCACTCCGAGCGAAGCAGAGCTCCCAACCCCCAACCACCACCTGAGCAGGGACTGCCCACTAGAGGAGCAGCTGGGGATCCTGCTGCCTGGACTCTCTAGGTAAGTAGAGGGACGTTTTTCCTTTGGGTTTTTTGTTTTTCTCTCTGAGTCTGGACCCCTCAGACTGACAAGGCATTACAGACCCAGCTCTTGCTCAGAGACTGTTACTCCATTCACCTTACAAGGACAGCGGGTAAACTTAGGCTGACTGGGAGACTGGTTCTCTTCTCCATTTAGATTACTGATAAGCCCCAGAAACAGGGGAACTACCCCTGAGACTGGTAGCCAGAGGGACATTCCCCGCCCACTCTCCTGTGGCAGACCAACATTATAGTAACACTTGCAGCCAGAGAAGGGTGTTGGGGACAGAGGAAGTGCCTGTCCCCACCCCATGGGGTGCTCTGGAACCCTTCCAGACTACTGTCCCCCTTTCAGATTTGTCTAGCGTACCCCCAAGTTTCACCTCACTTAAAAATGACTTGCTTACAAAATCAGACATACAAATACAAAAGTGTCCCAGCACACTATTGCTGAAAAATTGCTGACTTTCTCATTTTACCATATAATTATAAAATAAATCAATTGGACTATAACTATTGTACTTACATTTCAGTGTATGGTATATAGAGCAGTATAAACAAGTCATTGTCTGTATGAAATTTTAGTTTGTACTGACTTCGCTAGTGCTTTTCATGTAGCCTGTTGTAAATCTAGGCAAATATCTGGATGAGTTGATGTACCCCTGGAAGACCTCTGCGTACACTTACCCCCTGGTTGAGAACCACTGCTCTAGAGGCATGGTCTGCAACACCCCCAAAATGTTTTGATGCTGGTTCCTCCTGAGATTCCAGAAATTATCTTGAGGAAATTAACCAACTCTCTGAAGATTCTGTGTGGGAAGGGAGCTATCCAGCACTGTACAGCTTTAGTGATGGGTCAGACACCTGGCTGGCCAAGGGGCTCTTCATAGCCTCTGTGTGTTATCCAGGCCTCCCACAAACGAGAGAACCGACTGGCTGCTTGACTGATTCCTTTCTTTTCTCTTCTAGGGGATGTTAGTCTTTCTGCTTTGGCCTCCCAAACGCTCACAGGTCAGTCTGGTTTTTACAGAGCTTTGAGTTTCCATAGTCTGAATCCATTCCCTTGGCATGTCCAGTCCTCCTGCTTGACGCACATTCATTGGAGATGGAAAAAGACCTACGAGGTCACCTTCTCCATCACTGTGACCACTCTCTGACCAAAAGCCCTGTAAGCTGGAGTTAAGGTTGCAAAGACAGATCAGTTCCCAACGCTCTGCTGAAATTGTATCAGAATGTCGAGAGTTATAAAAAACAAACAAACAAAACTTGAAAGCCAAAAAATTCTAAGTTAAAGTTTTAAGATGATTTAAAAAACAAAGTGTTCAAGGTTCTTGATAATTCCCCAACCTTAACCTTAACTCTGCCATGTGTGCCACCATACCCTTTATTCTGACCTGAAAATACATGACTTAGAAATTGGTTTCTGCAATAAAAACAACCTTTCCGCCCCTACCCACCCAACCCCTAACAGGGGCTGGCAGTGACAAGCCCGCTTATAGGCAGCAAGTTATATGGGCCCGTGGTCCCCGTGCTCCACCAATATTCAGGAACATGGGCCTGACTCCACCAACGTTTGGGCTTATATTTTCAGAGCCGTCCCGTCCATAGGACAGACTGGGGCAACCGCCCTGGGCCCCGTGCTTTGGGGGGCCCCGCGCTTCAGGGGAACACGGGGTCCAGGGCGGCCTAGGAGGGGTGGCAGGGGGCCTGGCACTGGCAGCAGTGAGCGACCCAGCCCCAGCCCGCCCTGTCTCTTCCTGCTCCGCCCCTCGCCCCGCTCCTGCTCCACCCCTTCCTCCAAGCCCCCGCCCCGTCTCTTCCCACCCCTGCTCCACCCCCGCCCCACCTCTTCCTGCCCCAGGGTTGACCCCTCCTTGCCCCCATTCCACCCCTTCCCCTGAATCCCTGCCCCGTCAAAGAGATTGCACTACACTACTTTGTGATGGGTTTGGTCACAGAGACCCCCTTGGGACTGTCACCTGATGTGCTGAAATTACCTCTGAGCCCATTTCCCCTGCCAGCTTGGGTCTCCAGAACCCTGCCTTATTGAGCCAGGCACACTAGCCTGCTGCAACCCAGACCCAGGGTCTGGTCCACGCCCCCGAAGCTGCAGTCTTTAACTAAAAACCGCTCAGGACCTGCCTCCAGCACCCAGACACCAAGCTTCCAATGGGATCCAAACCCCAAATAAATCCGTTTTACTCTGTATAAAGCTTATACAGGGTAAATTCATAAATTGTCCACCTTCTATAACACTGATAGAGAGATATGCACAGCTGTTTGCTCCCCCAGGTATTGATCACTTACTCTAGGTTTATTAGTAAACAAAAGTGATTTTATTAAGTATAAAAAGTAGGATTTAAGTGGTTTCAAGTAATAACAGAGAGAACAAAGTAAGTCACCAAGCAAAATAAATAAAAAACACTCAAGTCTAAGCCTAATACATTAAGAAACTGATTACAGATAATATCTCACCCTCAGAGATGTTCCAATAAGCTTCTTTCACAGACTAGACTCCTTCCTAGTCTGGGCCCAATCCTTTCACCTGGTACAGTCTTTGTAAGATCCAGCAGACATCTCAGGTGGTAAGCAGGGGTTTTCTCATGGCTGGCAGCCTTTGTCCTGCTCCACCCCCCTTTATAATATCTTTGGCACAAGGCAGGAATCTTTTGTCTCTCTGGTCCCCACCCCTCCTTCTAAATGGAAAAGTACCAGATTTCAGATGGATTTCATTATCAGGTGACATGGTCACACGTCACTGTAAGATCCTAGTCTCCATTCCCCATGGGCTGGCCCACATGTACACAGGAAGGGTTACAAGTATCTAAGGCCATTTACAACTGATTGTTTCTGGAGCACCTTTAATGGCCTCCGCTTAATATGTTTACATCAGTGATACAAGTTTATATCTTATTCTCCTAACTCCAGACATAGAAATAATACATGCAAACAAATAGGATGAACACACTTAGTAGATTACAAGCTTTCTAATGACATCATACAAGGGGTATTTAGCATAAAGCATATTCCAGTTATGTCATATTCATAAGCATATTTCCATAAAGCATATGGAGTGGCCCAGTCCAAATCCCATGAAAACCAATGGTAAGACTTCCCCTGATTTCTGTCACATATCAGTCATGCTGGCATGAATCGAGTAACTCAGTTCTCCTCAGTGGGGTGACCCTGGGCTTACAGTGGTGAATGGGAGAGCAGACATTGGCCTGTTAGCAAACTGGAACTGGATTTATAGACACTCTGGAACTCTCTGGCCTTGGGTTTATTTTCACGGAGCCCCTCCCAATCTTTACTGTATTTATCCTCCCACACTCCTGTGCAGCAGGCCAGAGCTAGGATGGCCGTTGTACAGATGGGCACGGAGGCGTAGAGAGGCTGAGTGACTTGCCCAAGGCCACACCAGGAGTCTGTGGCAGAGCAAGGACTTGAACCCAGGTCTCAGGCTAGTGCCTGAACCACTGGATAATCTTTCCTCCACTAGGGAGACTACTCTGCAGTCTAACAATGCCCCTGCTAAGAACTGGTTTCATGGTATACATCCGAAGCCTTCCCCGGCTCATTAATGATCACATCCCTAGCTGTACTCCACCATGGGAGAGGCTGCTGGGAGGACCTGGAATGTGTAGCAATGTTGGCTGTTGCACCAGAACCTTAGGGTTGCTCAGGAGCCTTTTGCTGGTGTCTGAAGTCAAAATGGAGGAGTCCTTACCTACCATATGCAACTGTAAGTGACTTTACAGCCTTTCTGCAAAGGCTGCGAGCTTTGCGCTAGAAGAGTCTCATGTACAGCGGGGGAGCAAGTCCCTGCAACCCAGAATGGCATGGGGGAGGAGGACTAATGCAGGGTTGTATCTCCCATGTACAGCAGAGTAATGCAGGACTGGTGTCTTCATTAGGTGCAGCCTTCGTGGTGAAGCACCGGAGGCAGCTCCGTGATCGAATGGGACAGATCCAGCCTGTGCTGGTGCGCTTACGGGAGGCCCAGCTACTTAGCAGTGAAGAAGAGGAAGAGGTGAGAAGTGAACGGACAAGTCGAATGAGGAACGATGCCTTACTGCAGCTGGTTGAGAGGAAGGGAGCTCAGGCCCAAGAAGAACTCTACCAGACTCTCAGAGAGACGGACCCTTACCTTGTACAGGACTTGGAGCAATCCAGCTAGGGCCTGGAGATTCTGCCAACTGCCACCTGTGCTCCTGGCTGTGCCATCGCCAGGTTTTTTGAAGCAATATGATTTATGTCACGTGAGGCGTTTTTCAAGCCTTCTGACACAGCCGCTGGGCCTGTGTCTCACCACTATGTGCCACGCTAGCAGTGCAAAGGAGCTGGAAAGCTGGCTGACCATTCAAGATGGGGATTCCCCTGCATAGCTGACTCTCTGACTCCACTCACAACAGCCCCGGGGACTCTCCGCAACCAGGCCCAACCGAGAGCAGCCCTGACTCCTAGTCCAGAGCCTTCACCAGTAAATCTTCTGTGATAAATGAAAGGGGTGGGGGGTAGCTCCCTTTTATGGACATCCAGCCAGCCAGTTAGCTATAAAATCCCTCTTAGTACTTGTTCTCTACTTGCTTTACCTGTAAAGGGTTAAAAAGTCTCCCTACATAGGTAAAAGGAAAGGAGTGGGCACCTGACCAAAAGAGCCAATGGGAAGGCTAGAACTTTTTAAAATGGGGAAAAAACTTCCCTTTGTCTGTCTATTGTTCTCCAGGAGAAGCAGAGACTGGGCTGGAAGGATGCTGTAAGAAGCTTGGGGCCAGGTTTGAAAATCATCTGAATCACCTAAAAACTACTCATTTGAAACCCCAGATATGTAAATAGATCAGGAATGTCTAGGAAGACACGATTAGGTTTATCTCTGTTTATTTCTTTATGCTTTGTGGACTCCTCTGTGCTAACCCCAAATGGTTTTGTTTTGCTTGTAACTTTTAAACTGGGCCTCAAGAAGGTTATTCTTGATGCTTAATTCTTGTAAGTGGGTTTTTAAAATCTAGCAATACCCTGCGTTTTCAAATGTATTTTCTTTCTTTTTGTTTTTAATAAAATTTATCTTTTTTAAGAACAGGATTGGATTTTTGTCCCCTAAGAAGTTTGTGCACATGTTGTTTAATTAGCTGGGGGCAACAGCTGATTTCCTTTGTTTTCTTTCTCAGCTCTTCCCCGGAGAGGGAGTGAAAGGGCTTGAGGGTGTGAAAGGACTCAAGGGTACCCCACAGGAAGG
This sequence comes from Platysternon megacephalum, assembly GCA_003942145.1. Classification (NCBI taxonomy): domain Eukaryota; kingdom Metazoa; phylum Chordata; order Testudines; family Platysternidae; genus Platysternon; species Platysternon megacephalum. The sequence goes on from QXTE01000722.1 coordinate 54,746, forward strand.
AATTCCCAAGTGTGCCTTCCTGGGTTCTCAAAAGAGTTTTTTGTACTTGGGTGGTGGCAGCATCTACCCATCCAAAGTCAGAGAGAAGCTGTAACCTTGGGAGTTTAATACAAGCCTGAAGTCGCCAGTACAGGTCTGTCTCATCTTATGCTGGGGTTACGTTCTGCGGTCAGCGCGTAAAGCGAAAACCGCGTATAGTCAAAATTACATTAGTGTAATGGCGGGCAGAATCGCCCGCACTACAGGAACAGTATTTAAATTGTTAATTTTCTCTTTTGGGTTTTTTTTTTCTTGTTTTTGCCAACTGCATAAAGCTGAAATCGCACATGTTAAATGCGCCTAAGATGCGACAGACCTGTATTAGTTTTTAGAATCCTTGCGGGCCCCACTTCTGCACTCGAAGTGCCAGAGTGGGGAATCAGCCTTGACACTATCCGTCCTCCCTAACAAAGGCACTGACACAGCGGCGTATTATCGCCTAGGCCGACAAGGCCTAGGCCTAGGGCGGCAAATTTGCAGGGGCGGCAAATTTGAGCACCCCCGGAGAAGTTCCCCTGCTCCAGCTGCCTCCTCCGCGAGCGCGCCGCCGCTTCCTGTTTTTCTCCCCTCCCTCCCAGCGCTTGCGCCGCGAAACAGCTGTTTCGCTGGGCAGGGCGGGAGGGGAGAGAAACAGGAAGCGGCGGCGCGCTCGCGGAGGAGGCAGCTGGAGCAGGGCAACTTCTCCGCAGCTGTTTCGCTGGTCAGAGAGGGAGAGGGGAGGAGGGGGAACGCTGCGTGCTGGGGAAGAGGCGGGGCTGGGGCGGGGATTTGGGGAAGGGATCCAATAGGGGCACGGAGGGGGCGGAGTTAGGGCGGGACTTTGGGGAAGGGGTGGAGTCGGGGCGGGGCCAGGGGCGGCAATTATTTCCGGGCCTAGGGGCAGCAAAATTATTAATCCGCCCCTGCACTGACACCTGTAAGAACTCTTCAGCTGGCTCCCAGCAGCGCAATGCCTCAACACAGGAAGTACCTCCTTCGCTGATCTCCCACCCCAGACTGGTCTTTAGGGGCCAGGCTGAACTCTAACCCTTGCAACTAAGGAAGTGTTGCATCCAGCACAGGGGAATTCTATATTAGACCTCATCTTGACAGATAAAGAGGGACTGATCACAGAACTAAAAATTAATGGTAACTTTCATACAAGTGATCATGACTTGATCAGACTTACAATGTGCAAACAGAACAAAGTCCAGACCAATGATGGTGCTTCAAAAGGGCCAATTTCACAAAGCTGTAAACAATTATGAGCCCAATCAGCTGGGAGAAAAAAAATCAATCAGAAAAACGTGAATGACAATTGAGAATTGTTTAAGGACACTGTAGTAGAAAGAAAGAAAGCCTGAAGCATGGGCCTGGTGCAAGGCCTGAGGCCTGAACCAAAGTCAGCAGAAGTTATGCTATGAGCAACAGTCAGGCCCTGTCAAAAGCAGATGCTTGCCTGCAAGCCAGAGTCCGGTACACGAACTCGACACCGGTATCGCTAGCATTGCTAAAACACTGAATATGTAAACACAGGCCAGCACAAGAATACCCCAACCTAGCACACGATAAAATGGTTTGACAAAAGTGATGAATGGTGATATTTTGTCTGAAACATCAGGAGTGAAAGTACAAAGCCAGGTGGTGAATAGGAATGTTTTGTCTGAAACATCAGGAGGAAAATACAAGGGGAGGTATCAAACATGTCATGAAACGCGTAGGGTGATACGTAAGCAGTTTATCCCAGATTGTTTGTCTCGGTCTATAAATGTTGGGATCCCTCGCCTTAACCCTTCATCCAACCTAGGGAGCAGTGGAAAGTCCCACCACTGACTGAGCTGCGTCCATTGTCATGGGCATACATGTCTTAGTATCCTCATAGAGTCTGCCAGGTGCTATTACCGTGTTTCGTCTACAGTAAACCTGGCCGGTCGCCTTCGCTACTAACCCAAGTCTTGTGGTCACTGGGCAGTTCGACTGAGGTCTGCTGTGCCAGCTATCTGCGCAGAGCTGGGACAGCACACAGAGAACACACACACGCAGCCAACAGACACTTTACTAAATGTCCAAAAAGCCACAATCGAGGAAGAAGGGTGTATTGGTTAAAAAAAAACAGTTTGAGCAGGGAAGTGAAGGCAGCTATAATATAATACAAAATATAACAAATGAAAGAAAGGGGAAGTTGATATTAATTAATATAAACTAGAAGCTAAAATTGATACAGGAAGCAAAGCGACACAAGGGGAAATGTATGGCCAGCAGAGACAAGGACAGTAAGGAGATTTTTAAGTACATCAGGAACAAAAAGAATCCTTACATTCTTTTCTGGTCTGTTACTAAAAGGAAATAGTAGAATTAATTATCAATAATAATGCAGAAAAGGCAGAAGTGTTCAATAAATATTCCTGTTCTGTATTTGTGGGGGGAAAACAGAGGATGTAGTCATATCATATAACACCACTTTCTATTCCACTAGTATCTCAGGAGGATATTAGACAGCAGCTACTAAAGTTAGACATTTTTAAATCAGCAGGTCTAGATAACTTGCATCCAACAGTTTTTTTAAAGCCATTTGCTCCTGTCTGAGGAGCTCACTGGACTGTTAATGTTGATTTTTCAATAAGTTTTGGTGCATTGGGAAAATTCCAGAAGACTGGAAGAAAGCTCATGTTGTGCCAATATTTTAAAAGGGTAAACGGGACACCCCGAATAATTATAGGCCTGTCAGTCTGACATTGATCCCAGGCAAGCAAATGGAGCCGCTGATACAGAACTTGATAAAGAAAGAATTAAAGGAGGGTTGTATCATTAATGCCAATAAACATGGGTTTATGGGAAATAGATCCTGTCAAACTATCTTGATATCTTTTTTTGATGAGATTATAAGTTTGTTTGATAAAGGTCATAGTGTTTGATGCAATATACTTGAACTTCTGTCAGACATTTGAATTGGTACCACTTGACATTTTGATTAAAAAATTCGAAAGCTATTTAATGAACATGGCACACATTAGATGGATTAAAAACTAGCTAACTGATAGGTCTCAAAATACAGTTGTAAAGGGGGGATCATCATCCTCAAATGGGTGTGTTTTTAGTGTGGGCCTGTAGGAACTGGTTCTTGGCCCTGTGCTGTTTAACGTTTTTATTAATGACTTGGAAAAAACCCCATCAAATCATCACTGATGAAGTTTGGAGATCACACACAAATTGTGGGAGTGGTAAATAATGAAGAGGACAGGTCACTGCTTCAGAGCGATCTGGATCGCTTGGTAAGTTGGGTGCAAGCAAACAATATACATTTTAATATGGCTAAATATAAATGTATACATCTGGGAACAAAGAATGACATTGCTTGTCCTGTTTCCAAAAAGAAATTAACCCTTTACAGCCAGTGGGTCACAATACAAGGGAGAGGGGAAACTGAGTGACAGATGTTATCCATACAAATAAATCGGAAGAGTGCCAGTTCTCCACACCATCCATATGCAAAATGGAGGCCTAGTCTGTGGGATGGTGCAATGGGGTGTACTCCACACACTGGCTCTGAGGGCTGGGTAGGCCAGGTGGGCCCAATCAGCCAATTAAGTAGCAAAGGGTAATATAGGCTGAATGGAGGGAAGCTCAACTGATTAGAGGTGGGCTGGGCTAGTATAAATCCTGGAAGTTGGCAGCAGCAAAGGAGGCCAGCAGGAAGTTTGTGGTCACGCTCTGTGTATTAGAGAGGAAAGGAGGGAACCCAGGGAAAGAGTAGGACCCTGAGGGCCTGGCCTGGCAGGAAGAGAGCAGGGTGGAAAACAGAGCCCATGAGGTAGGAAGCGGCCTAGAAAGTGAGCAGCAAGGACTGAACAGACCTTGGCTGCGTGTGTGGTCTCTGGGCTGGAACCCAGAGTAGAGGGTGGGCCCAGGTTCCCCTACCCACCACTAGGGAAGTGGCACTGGTGGGGCAGTCTGCTGGAAGACTACCTGGGTGACTGCAGGAGTGGCTGAGTCAGGACAATGGGTGTGAGGCCTGCCTGACGCCACACATGGAAAGAGACTTTGCAAGACACCCCGGAAGGGGAAAACGTTACTGGTGACCCAGCTGGAGGACTGAGTCACCAAGAGGAGGCTGCAGCTCCTGGAACGAGAGGGGGCTACAGAGAAAGACACCAAGTGACAGCGTGCCGCAGGAAGGGCCATTGGCCTGGCAGAGCTAATTCCCAGAACGGCCAGGAGGAGGCACCATCCTGAGGTCAGTAGAGCACCCCCAGCCAAGATGGTAAAATGCTTTGAAGACAAGCTGCTTTTAGGACCTTATTTAGATGTTTCAGAGGGAGCCCTGCTGTGTGTGTTCCCAGTTCTGAGGCTAAACGTAAGATGGGGAGTGGGTTGTATCGTTCTGATCTGAAGTGGAGGACAAGTGACTTCATTCATGTCCTGCCATTTCCATGTGTTGCTGAAACTCCAGCTGGGAGAAAGCTGTTCCCATGATTCATGCACAGCTCCGTAGAATGCCCCTCTGGACAATGGCCAGTGACCTCATTTGGATCATGGCTATAAGTAGCCATTTGCTCCTGGCCTGGCACCAACTGGTTGGGAGTCCTGAAGATAGCTCTGAGATGACAGAGGGCAGCCCCGACCTGGCCTCAGCACCCTGTACTTGGTCCAGCAACCGCTTGTGGAGTGGTGTACTCTCCTCTCATACTACATGGCTTGCTTCAGCTGGCCACATGACCTGTATTTTTTTCTATAGCATCTGGCAGGAGCCAGGAGTGTACGTTGCCTTTCCCAATGACTCTGGATAGCCTCAGCTTTCCAGACGGTCTCCTGCAATATCGTTAAGGTGCTGGGAACTGATCTGCCTGAGTGTCTGATCTCGAGGAGCAAAGCCCCATGGACCTGCGTGAAATAGCTTTGTATCCCACTGGGTTTTTCAGAGAGAAGCCCTGAGGCTGAGAGCTGGCCAGGTGGAGGGACCACACCCACAGTACTGCCCACCCGTTACCAGCTGGTGTCAGCTGACAGCTCCTACTTGTTGGCCTGACCCCACCCGGAGTTTTCACACCCAAAGAAGGGGGCTAGAGGCATTTGTCTGGACTCAGCTGCCTGCGAAGGGCCTGCTGAACTGGGAAGGGTGCACACTGGGAACCTTCTGGCCTAATAAAACAGAGGCCAGGGGGCTAGAAGGGAAGAACTAGGCCCCTTCCTGCTGGCTTGTTCTTCCACAACTGGGCTGCTCTCCCTCGTGGCTGCACAGCCCTCTGCTGGGGCAGGGGGTGGGACCTATGGCAAGCTGCAGGAGAAGCTGGGAACAATACCTGGACTTCAGGGCAGGGTGACCCGCAGCAGCTAGGGACAACAGCTGGCTACTTTCCAGCCTTTACATGTGGCAGGAAAACCCTGTCCCTCTGTTACATCCTCCCCGGGGTGCACGAGGAGGAATACACGCTCTCCTTGCTAGGACAGCGGCAGAGCTCCTAACGTCATTTCACAGCGCTCCGTACTCTGCCTCTGGTTGGCTTTAATATACAGATTTTCCTGTTGGTCCTCCAGCTCTGCTCCGGACTGCTGGCTTCCCTGCCTTAAGGAGCGGGCTGCACACCGACACCGGCGTCCCGACATGGCTACGGCCTGGCCTCTTCTGCTTTGAGCTGGGGAGCAGCGCTGAGCTCCGCTTGCTCTGAAAACAGTTCTGGGGCTAGCAATCTCCCTGCCCTCAGAGAGCCTGGGCTGGGCTCCCCTCCCCCCCACACCGGTCGGGGTGTCTCCAGGAAGGTACTGGCCAGAGGCTCCCCAGAAGCTGTAGGCCCCTCTAGACAACGTGTGGGTCTGTATTTCCCAGCAGATCTTGGTCTGGGATATCAGCAGCGGTTCCCTGGGAGGAAGGGGGGACCTGTTACACAGGAGGGAGCTGGTCCTAAAGGCCCCATAAGTTACTGCCCGCTGCAGCACTGCCTGTGGGGAAGCAGAGGAGAGGCGGTGGCTGAATGCCACAGATGACGTGTGAGCTATGGAGCACGGTCACCCAGGTGGGCTTTCCTGGCCGAGCTCGCTCCCTGACGCCAGCTGCTGCTAAGGGGCAGCAGAGCTGGGGGACGATCTCTGCAAAGGGCAAACCACACTAGGCTGGACTGTGTCAGGAAAGCAAAAAATAGGCTGGCGTTTCCCTCAGCAACGCTGGGCAGGAGGGAGGGCCAGGGGAGCCGCTGTCCACTGGGGAGGAACTTCAGGGGGCAGCGTAACCCTCTGCTGCCAGTGCTTACCAGGGCTGGGTCTGCCCCCAGGCTGCAAGCAGGCTGTTGTGCCCAGTGTGATGGAGCTGTGGTCCTAGCCCACTGAAGAGCCCTAGCATTTGACACCTTCCTTGCACACTACACAAAGCACAGGGCAATGGTGAATCAGACCTTTGGATGCCAATGGCTGCCCTGTCCTCGTGCCAAACTGGAGATCTGAAAGCAGAATCTTCTCCTAAACGGGACAATTCATCGGCAGGAGTATTTATCCTCTTCCCTCCTAACATTGTTTCAGAGCCATAATCAAGAGAGGTTCATAGTGGGTTCAGTTGTACAGAAAAACAACAGTCCCTTACAGGGTCCGAGCAGACACCCACATCCACCCATAGGAACTCTGTGGTGATGCAGAGTTAGCAACAGGTATTTTAACAGCTACTGGGCTGGTGAAGTCTGTCTCTGCCGATGAGTTAGCCTGAGAGGTCAAAGTAATGAACTTCTAGCAACGAGGCGAAGGCAGAAGTCCTACCAGGAGCTCAGCTGACAGCCTCAGCCAACCATGACACGGTCCCTGTTGTGGAGACTGCTGGATGTGAATTCAGTGGAAGAAAATTAATGCACTTGTTTTTAAGCCTCGTACAACAGCATTGATTGTTCTTTGTGGCTTTTGTCCTTCCATCCTCTCAACAGGCAAGGAAAATTTTAAACAATTATGTAAGGTAGGCAACACCTACGCTGACAGCCGTTCTTTGAGGATCTCCAGGGTCAGGCACACTTGGATGGAGCAGAAGAAATGCTTTCAGGACTCTAGCACCTTTCCAAGTACTGGCCCCACCCCAGCATAGATCACAAGATTACCTGTCCTAGCCACGTTATCCAAGTCAAAACTGCTATTCAGCACAACACACACAGGAGGTAAAATCATAGAAATGTAGGGCTGGAAAGGACTTCAAGAATCTGCAAGTCCAGTCCCCTGCGCTGCGGCAGGACCAAGTCAACCCAAACCATCCCTGACAGGTGTTTGTCCAACCTGTTCTTAAAACCTCTAAGGACAGGAACTTCGCATCGTCCCTCAGAAGCCAATTCCAGTACTTAACACTTATAGTTAGCAAGTTTTTCCTAATATCTATCCTAAATCTCCCTTCCTGGAGATTAAGCCCATTGCTTCTTGTCATGCCTTCAGTGGACATGGAGAACAATCGATCCATTGTACGCCCACACCTTGAATACTGCATGCAGTTCTGATTGTCCCATCTCAAAAAAGATATTAGAATTGGAAAACATACCAAGAAACGCAACAAAAATGATTGGGGATATGAAACAGCTTTCATATGAGGAGAGATTAAGAAGGCTGGGACTGTTCTGCTTGGAAAAGAGACAACTGAGGGGAGGTATAATAGTCTATAAAATCATGACTGGTGGGAGAAAGTGAATCAGGAAGTATTATTTACCTCTTCACATAACACAAGAACAAGGAGTCACCTCATGAAATTAATAGGCAGCAGGTTTAAAACAAACATAAGAATGTACTTCACACAACACACAGTCAACCTGTAGAACTTGTCAGGGGTTGTTGTGAAGGCCAAAAGTATAACCTGGTTCAAAAAAGAACTAGATACGTTCATGGAGGCTAGGTCCATCAATGACTACTAGAAAAGATATTCAGGGATGCAACCCCATGCTCTGGGTGTCCCTAAACCGCCGAATGCCAGCAGCTAGGACTGGCTGAAAGG
>QXTE01000722.1:65532-78332 GCA_003942145.1 Platysternon megacephalum
GACCCAAAAGGTTTACTGGAGTGGAGTCAGAGAGAAGGAAGGCATGATCTGCGGATAGGGGACCAACCTGGACCGGTAGAGGTTTTGAAAGGGGATAAGGGGTTGGGATTCCCGAAATGCCCACAGCGGACACGGTCTTTCCAGAGCGGGGAACCGCAGGCAGGTCGGTAGTACGAACTGCAGAGAGCGAAGCTCCCGTATCAACAAGGAAAGGGAGAGACAAATCATTGATAGTTAATACACTCTCACCCGTGGGAGTGAGAGGTAGTAAAGGAGCTAAAATTTCCTGAGGTTCCCTGGCGTCCCGTCATTGTTGTGGGACAAAGTAAGGCTGGGGACTGACTGGCTGTGCCGGCAAGGGGCCTAGCTGGTTATTTACAGAGTTATCAGGCCGGCTTGGACATTCGTTCTTCCAATGTCCGGGCTGCTTACAGTAATTACAAACATCCCCACAACCCGAAAATCCAGTTCCTCGGCCCCTCCCTCGACCACGTCCCTGTCCCTGGTATTTTCCCCGTCCCCGGTACTGTTTGCCCTGTCCTGAATAATGCTGTATTTGCAGGGCCATTAACTGTTGAGCTGATTGTTCCTCCTTTCCTTTTAAAGTACGTTGGCAGTGCTCTGCCACTGTTTGCAATTTGTCCATGGTTTCGGTCTCCCACCCAACACTTATTCGTTTTAGCATGTTGCCAACAGCAGGTAGGAGGCCATTAACAAACGCATTAGCCAGGGCGCCCTGTCCATTTTTATCTGGTTGCTGTATACCAGAATGTTGCAGAAAAATGTCAGTTAGCCGGGTGCGATAGTCGCTCGGGTGTTCTCCCTGTCGCTGTTTACAGCCGTGTATGGCCGTCCAGTTAGTTTTAGGAGTCCATACTCGAGGGATGGCTTCAAAGAGATTTTTAGCTCGCTCCTTACACTTTTTCCGGTATTCAGCATTAGGACCGGTGTCTGGTAAGGTAGAGTGGCGGTCAGCTGTGAGCCAATTTGCTGCTGAGAGCCATTTTTCATGCTCACTAGGGGTAAGTAGCTTGCACAGCTGCAGGAGGTCTGCCTCAGAGGGTTCATAGGTGTCACATACTAACAAAAATTCCTCTGCGAATTTGGTAGGATTTTCCCGGGGCTTTGGAAAGCCTTTTACAACTGAAAGGAGCTCTGTACGAGTCCAGGGTTTATAGCTCCAAGTGGGACCCCCATCTTGGCCCCCAGTGTGCAGGATTCGGAGGGGAGCCTGGACAGTTTTAGAGCTAGAGCGCAAGCAACGGGCCCAATCCTTATCCAGGCTATCTTTGCATGTATAAGACAAAGCAGAGGAGTCAAGCAGACTGGAGGGCTTCAGGGGAATAAAGGGCTTTTCTTTACTGGCCTGAGCGGTACCGGAGGAATAGGCCTGGGCGGTATCGGACGATCCGGACGGGTCTGAACCGGAGATCTCTGGAAATTGTTCCTGAGCTGAGGAATCTGGTGACCGTCTATTGATTCGACGCAAGGCTGCCAAGCCAATTAATGCGTCTTCCTCATCATCGTCCCCAGAATCTAACAAGGAGTTTTCTTCATCTTTTTTCACAGAGAGACAGGAGTATGAAGGGGGATCTGCTCGGAGAATGGGGTAAAGGGGAGCGCTCGGTCTGGTGGTGGGAGAGGAGGTTTCCAATAAAGCTTTTAACTTATCATTTGAATCTTTGAGAGAGGTGATTTTCGATTCTGTCCACCTCTTCCCACCACTGCATGATTTGCCTCTTCCCACCACTGCATGAAACAATCAACCTCTCCTCTGGCCAATTTAGTTTTAGGTTGGCCGAGTTTGTCTTTTAATACGTCCACTCGGTCTTTGTCCCAAGATCCTAACAGTGGCCACTGAGTTTTGGGATCTCCCTGAGTTAGCCTAGACCATTTTTCCAGAAATTTACAGGAGTCCGGACCCTTCCTAAAATACATAAAATGAGCCGGCGTTCCTTTAGGGAACTGTCCCGACTTAGACGTCTGGTTACCCATACAGGAGGACTTTACACACACCAATCACACAAGAAGGAAATTCGGGTTCGTCAGAGCGATGCCCGGTGCAACACACAAAAGGAGCCCACAGGCTACTGCCTCGATCGCCCTTGCTTTCACACCAAGGGTTTCACCCAAGGTGCGGTGCGGCTGCGATTGCGCAGATTTCACTCACTCAGACCGCGGGGACAGGAACCCCTTGGTCGGCCGATCCCCGGACGGAGACGGCACCCAGACTCAAACACTCCACAGGAGGACAGATAGACACAGAGACAGGACAGTCCTCAGTCCGGACAAAACACAGAAATAATTACCTGACCAGATTCCTGATGTCAGATCCCGGGATCCCTACCAGAACAGAGTGGGAACCAACAGGTTCGATGGCGTAGACCTCACTGTGGTCGTGCGCCCTTCCGTTCAGGAGGACCACCGCTTGGGCCAAGTGCCCCGGTGCCGGCTGCCACGGTCGTCCTACAAAAATGGTCAGGAATCACACGGCCCCAGTGAAGACGGTTGCCATCTCGGTGGAACCTCCAAATTGTCAAAGTTAGAATCAAGACTCACAGTTTTTAGTTATAGACCACTCTGTTTTATTAGCGCAGCGCTGTGCTAATACATTCAGATAATGTGCGCACCATATAAGACTCAGACTGTCTTATTTATACAGATAAAAAGGGGGGGTGAACTTAACAAGAAAACAAAGGAAGCAAAGCTGATAAGTTTTCCTGGGGCCAGACACACATCTTATTTCCTTATTAACTCTTAGCAATCTTCTGCTAATGTCCCACCGTTAGCTTAGGTGCGACTCATTGTTCTAGATCTTCATGTTGCTCTTCCTGACAACTATACTTCAACATTTCTCATTCCTGCTTAAAGAAACATACAGCATTTCTTTAATCCATTCTATTTTTACAATATAATTCATTCTACTTTCACAAAGGGGTGGATCACTTGATAAATTCCCCTGTTCTATTCACTCTCTCAGAAGCATCTGGCATTGGCCACTGTCAGAAGACAGGATACTGGACTAGACGGACCATTGGTCTGACCCTGTATGGCCGTTCTTATGACCACAGTCTTCTTTAGAACAGCCTTTAACATATTTGAGGACTGGTATCGGGTCCCCTCCTCAGTCTTCTTTTCTCAAGACTAAACATGCCCAGTTTTAACCTTTCCTCATAGGGCAGGTTTCCTAAACCTTGGATCATTTTTTGTTGCTTTCCTCTTGACTCTGTCCAATTTGTTCACATCTTTCCTAAAGTGTGGTGCCAAGAACTGGACACAGTGCTCCAGCTGAGGCCTCACCAGTGCTGAGTAGAGCGAGACAATTACCTCCCATGTCTTTCATCTGACTCTCATATTAATACACTAGAGCAGTGGTTCTCAAAGCCGGTCCGCCGCTTGTTCAGGGAAAGCCCCTGGCGGGCCGGGCCAGTTTGTTTACCTGCCGCGTCTGCTGCCCCCATTGGCCTGGAGCAGCAAACCGCGACCAATGAGAGCCGCGATCGGCCGAACCTGCGGACGCGGCAGGTAAACAAACCGGCCCGGCCCGCCAGGGGCTTTCCCTGAACAAGTGGCGGACCGACCGGCTTTGAGAACCACTGCACTAGAGAATATTAGCCTTTTTCACAACTGCATCACATTGACGACTCATTCAATCTGTGATCCCCTATAACTCCCAGCCCCTTTTTAGCAGTACTACCACCTCGCCATTTACTCCCCATTCGGTAGTTGTATATTTGATTTTTTCCTTCCCAAGTGTTATACAAATTAGAGAATTGATCTGCAATCAGCAAGATGCAATTCAGTAAAGATAAGTGCACTTACCTTTATTGAATTGCATCTTGCTGATTGCAGAACAATTCTCTAATTCGTCAAGGTCACTAAATCCTGTCCTCCAAGTGCTTTCAACCCCTCCCTGCTTGGTGTCATCCCCAAATTTGGTAAGCATATTCTTCACTCCATTATCAAAAATATTGACTAGTACCAGACCCAGGATTGACTCCTACGGGATCCCACTAGATACACCCGCCCAGTTTGACAGCATCCCATTGATAACTACTCTGAGTATGGTCTTTCAACCAGTTGGGCACCCACCTTTACTAATTTCATCTAGACCACATTTCCCTAGTTTGCTTAAGAGAATGTCATATGGGACGGCTTGCAGATTGACTGTTCAATAATTTGTCCCCACATCTTTGCAGGTATTGAAGTTAGGCTGACAGGTCTATAGCTCCCCAGATCCTCTGTTCCTTTTTTAAAGATAGATAACGTGTTGGCATCTTACCCATCCTCCAGGAATTCTCAAAGATAATTGCTAATAGTTCTGAGATTTCTGCAGTTAGTTCCTTAAATACCCTAGGATGAATTTAATCAGGCTCTGCCACCTTGAACACATCTAACTTACTTAAATATGCTTTAACCTGTTCTTTCCGTATTTTGGCTTGAATTCCTTCCTCCTTGTTGCTATATTAATGTGTTGAGTATTTGGTCACCATTAACCTTTTCAGTAAAGACTGAAGCAAAATATGCATTAAGCACATCAGCCTTTTTGATGTTGTCAGTTATTAGCTCTCTCCTTCCCCACTAAATAGGGGACCTGCACTTTCCTTCGTCTCTCTCTTGCATATGAGATTTATTTCATTCCTTCTTGCAACTAAGAGGAGACTGTCCACTTCTGCATGGATCTGTCACAGATCTCAAACATAACCAGCAAGTCACCAGAGTAAAAATAAAACTTCACAAGAAAGGAGTGAAACAGCAATTTTATTATACTTAAAAATGAGTAAAAGACCCAGAACACTGTGTGCTGGTTTCTTACCCTACCAGTTGATGTTGTGGTTATTGTTAAGCACCATTAGAAAGCAGTTATTCACGGTCTTAGTCAGAAAAGAATCAAAGTATTATTTGTACTAGGAGAGTGCCCAGCGCTCCTGGGCAGGGATAGGCACCCTACTCATCGTACTAGGCACTGTCGGCACTAGGGCAGCATGCGCAGTGTTGAATCACAGAGGATTTGCAGCGGTGTCAGTTCTTGCAGATGCTCCCAGATTGAAGTGGGGGCTACGGGCTCTCAGAACACAATTGCCTCAACAGGCGACGCAGGCCAGCCCAAAACTACAGCTGTGATGCTATCGCTTCTTGATGGAGGCCAGGTAGGCAAACCAGAAGAGAGCGACGAAGTTTCCAAACAACACCCGAAACTGTGGAGAGAAGTGTCAAGATACAGACCGGCCTGGGTCTGACAGTCCCGACTGCAGGACCTGGGACAGAACTGGGTGACTTACAGCACTGGGACGCGACACCCACTCCGGATAGAGGTGTGAGTGCCCATGTCTTACTGACAAGTGTCAGGGTCTGTCTGGGTTTGTGCAGTCCTTCACACGTGAACAACGGATTGTGGGCAATGGGGACCTCAGCTCTGCAGCTAGCTGAGGAGCAGCAACACGTACAGGCCAAAATCTTAAGCACAAGAGCAATTGAGGGGGCTGCTAGCATGGAGGACAGAAATATTAAAGGAAGGGGATCTTAGGGTGACTGATAAGGGGACCCTGGACATATACTAGTGGGGAAAAAAGCCCACGCTATAAACCTGGATGTAGGGCTGCAAAAGCGGTCAGAATTCCCAGGCAAGGACAGCACGTGAGCAGAGACTTACCTGCATAGGGATGTAATTGACATTAATGAACTGGACTGGGGTCCACACTTTCCAGTTCATTTTGAGTGCTACCCAGTAACCACTCTTTATCTTCTCAGCAAACGCAGACAGATCCTTCCCCTGGAACACAAGGAACATCGGTGATGGCCAGGGAGGCCAGGCCTAAACTCCAGAGGAAGAGGCCCCGACTCTCACCCTTACAGAGCCCTAAGCCATGTGGGCAAAGGGGTTACAAAGACACAGATCCTGACGGAGAGCGCAGCTAGAGAGAAGCACTCACCACCCGTGAGACCCAGGCGCACACGATGGGCCTAGAGGTGCATCACACTAGCCAAAGCTGGCCATTCCAGCAGAGGGGACCAGAGCGACTGGCCATGCAGCACGCTCAGGAGATCACAAACCCCAGGCTGATGTTAAACAGGAGCATCCCTGTTTAACAGGGATCTGTGGACTGCAAGCCAAGGCCCAAAGCAGCTGAGGGAGCTACTTCAGAGCTCACAGGAAGACAGCAGCAGAGCAAGAAGGTCCCCTGCTCTGACCGACAGGGCCTCTTCTTGATCATCAGTGACAAGAAGATGGATGTATCTGTGTGCTTATGTGCCTGGACGGAATCTATCTTAACTATCTGTTGCAGCATCCAGAACACCACACACCAAACCCTACAGCCTGACTTCAGCCAAGGGAGTGGAAACACAGCCTAGGAGCGGGTACACAGTGGGGGTCTCTGTTCAATAATGATGCGAAGCACACACTGGAGATAGGCACCTACCTCCAGCAGGTTCATGACGAAGAAGAAGAGCAGCAGGAAGGGTGGAGCAACAACCAGACGGTCCAGCAGAAGCCTCTTGACCATGGCAAAGGGGACATTCGATGGGATCAGCTGCTCCAGGTACAGGTAGAAATAGTGACTGAATGGCCCTGTGAACAGGAACCTGACAAACCAGAGGGCATGACTGTGCTTCATCGCTGTCCTCCAGCCTTCCCCAGGCTTCCATCCAGCCCCAGCGTAGGTTCTTAGCTGGCCTCATTACCACAGTATCTGAGCACCTCATGGTCTTTAATGTGTTTATCCTCACAACTCCCCTATGTGCAGGGGCAGGGCTCTTATCTCCATTGTACAGATGGGAACTGAAGTCCCGGGAGACAAGTGACTTGCCCAAGGTCACAAAGGAAGTCTGTGGCGGAGAGTACTGTGCTACTGCTCTAACCAGACCATCCTCTCTCTTGCTCCAGAGAGAGATGCTAATGGTGCCATAATAGTGAAGGGGGAAGCACTTTGCAAAGCAGCGTATCCTGCTTCTCACACACCTCCAGGAGCGGAGCACCACCAACTCAACATCCTCTCTGGTCAAGTTCACGCCCATCACCATGGTACCGGAACACCTTCCAGAGATGCACTAAGTGATGTAACTAGCACCTGTGACTTACCCATAGATGGCGAATCTCAAGGGCCCGCTCAGGTCCAGGCTTTTGGATGACCCTGGCTTTTTCCGGCTCCTCTCAATGACCTGGGACAGGAGGCTCCCAAGCGCTGACAAAACAGCACTGCAGGCAGAGGGAAGGGGATGAGATCAGAAGCCAGCCAAATAACCCAGAGTCCAAGAGGGAACCTGAGCGCTGAGCATAGCCACTGGAGAAGAGTGCAGTAGCTCCAGGACCAGTCAGATCAGGGTGGGAGCGCTCACTAATAGGCAGAGCGAGCTCTGAAGCGTCACGCTTCCTGCATGCTCGCAATGAAACCCAGCCAATGGGGTGGGGGAGAAATTCTGTGTCTTTCATCTAGATTTAGCACCACTGGCTCACATCCTGCAGCCCATGACCAGGGAAATGCTCCCAGCAGCCCACAATGAGGCCCACCACTTTCAACAGAAGAGAATGGGTTTTTTTGTTCTTTTTTTAATTAAAGCTTCTGACCCTTATGGCTGTGTGGCAAACATGCCCAGACGTGACCCCCCCTCTGCCCCCCATACATGGTGCGGCCTTCCAGACTCAGCAAAGAGCCTGTGCGACCTGCTCCTATTTATCTCAGTGACGCGTTGACTCTGAAGACTAATGATAAAAACAAATGGCAGTGTTGGTAACTATTTTACTACAGGCCATTAGCAACAGTATCTGGCTAGTTCACATACGCCGTGCCAGGGAAATCAGAGATTCGGTCAGGTTCCCCATTCCCTACAGCTCTCCTCTGCTTCAGCCAGCCTCATTTAAAATATCCCCAGTGATGGGGCCTTCACCCCTACCTTGGTGAGAAAATCCCATAGCCAGATAAAGATCAGGAAGAGAAGAGCTGTAAGCCATGTTTTCCTTCTCAGTTTCATCCTCTCACTCCTAGATGTGCCTCAGCGCTCGATGTGAGCTACCAGGGAAAGAGAAGGGTAGGGCCCCCGCAAAGGAGAAGGGTTAGAGGAGAAAGGAGGTGGTGTGACGAAGTGAGAATGTTTTGTGGTGTTATGTGAATACTGAGGGGGAAGATTGCAGGGGAGCTGAGCTGGGACTGTCTGCATGGGGGAAGGGAGATACCTGAGCATGTAACATGAGAACCCAGGAGGGGAGTTGGAGACCAGGTAACACCTTTGACTGGGAATTCGGACAAAGGAAAAGGCTGGGGGGAGGAGCCGTGGGGGAAGGGAGAAAGGAGACGCCTGAAAGAGGTTTTTTCTGTTCTTGGAAGCTGGATAGGAATGAAGAGGGAGCCTGATGGGGCTTAGGCTTCCCAGCGAGGCCGGGGCCTCCCTGGGCCCCCCAGATGGACCTAACTAAAGGGAATCCTGTTGTCTGTACTGGCAAGACCTGTTTTGGACTGTGTTCCTGTCGTCTCAATAAACCTTCTGTTTTACTGGCTGGCTAAAAGTTATGATAAATCGCAGAAACCCCAGGGGTGCAGGGCCCAGACTTCCCCACACTCCGTAACAGGTGGTGAATGAGATACCAGCAGAGTTCCACCACCTCGCCCAGGCCCTCCCTCTTTTGAGCCCTGCTTCTGTGGCAGACCAGATCTGTGGACTGCAACGCAACAAAAAAGCTTCAAAAATAGACTCCAACGAGAAGCTGCTGAACTTGAATTGATATGCAAACTAGATACCATCAACTTAGGTTTGAACAGAGACTGGGAATGGCTCGGTCATTACACTAATTGAATCTATTTCCCCATGTTGAAGCAGCCTCACACTTTCGTGTCAACTGTCCGAAATGGGCCATCATGATTATCACTTCAAAAGTTTTTCTCCCCTGCTGTTAATAGCTTCTCTTAATTAATTAGCCTCTTACAGTTGGTATGGCTACTTCCACCTTCTCATGTTCTCTGTATGTATAAATATCTTCTTACTGTATGTTCCATTCTATGCATCCGAAGAAGTGGACTGTAGCCCACGAAAGCTTATGCTCAAATAAATTTGTTAGTCTCTAAGGTGCCACAAGTACTCCTGTTCTTTTTGCTGAT
Organism: Platysternon megacephalum; assembly: GCA_003942145.1. Taxonomy (NCBI): domain Eukaryota; kingdom Metazoa; phylum Chordata; order Testudines; family Platysternidae; genus Platysternon; species Platysternon megacephalum. The sequence goes on from QXTE01000722.1 coordinate 74,625, forward strand.
ACAGACTAACACGGCTGCTACTCTGAAACCCATTCAGCAGGGTCTTAAACATCCCTGAAAACTGGCCGCTTTTCTGACAGTCTGCAGAGTCCATTTACTTGAAAGTGTCCTTTAGATTGCAGCTCTGGGTTGAAAGTGGCCCCAGGAGAACTGCTCCTGGTGTGTGCCAGTCAGAGCTGCAGGCTTGGGGGGGCAGAAAGTTTGTGCTGCCCTGAAAAGCCAACACAGCTAAGAGAGAGAGAGCTAAAGGCTCCTGCTGGTGCATGGGCAAGAGAACAGTTTGCTGTGGGCCAAATCCTGCTTCCATTGACACCTGCGGCAGCCTTCCGCAGTGATTGCGACGAGCATTTGATCAGCCCTAAATTCCATTCGCGTACACCTACGCACCCTCACCGGGGCAGTGGAATCACAAGCCCCAGCCCTTTATTCCTGGGGAGGGTGCGTGGGAAGGAAAGAGCCTGGCTCTCTCAGCCACGGGGAGCGTGCTGGGCCAGCGGAGAGCAACACAACATGTCTACCTGTCGATGGCCCCAGGTGACCGACATTCTCCGAGACACCGATTATACTCTGCCCTTGGGTAGCGTGGCTCACCGGTGGATCTCAAAGGCCCCGTCTACACTACCCGCCGAAATCGGCGGGTAGCCATCGAAGTATCGGGGATCGAATTATCGCGTCTTGTCTGGACGCGATAAATCGATCCCCGAACGCGCTACTTCGAACTCCGGTACTCCTGCAGGGCGAGCGGAGTTACTGGAGTCGACGTGGGAGCCGCGAACTTCGATTGCGCGCCGCGCGGACGCGAGGTAAGCGCGCCAAATTCGAACTAAGATACTTCGACTTCAGCTACGCGAATAGCGTAGCTGAAGTCAAAGTATCTTAGTTCGATCCCGCCCCTAGTGTGGACCAGCCCAAAGAGTGTTACAAGAACAGGCACTATTAGCCCTGTTGACCAGACACTAACGTTTCGGTCTCATTTGCCAGAGCAGAAATGGATGTAGAAATTCTTTTCCCTGCTCCCAAACGAATAGCCCTAACTTCCCCTCCCTCTGGCTGGTCAGTGTCTCAGGGAGGGGAAGGAAGGCCAAAGCCCATGGGAGGAATAGGCAGTAGCTGGTGAGAGGGAGCAGCTTGTCTGTCTCTCCATGGTACGCCCATGACACACATCACTGTAGCATCTGAGCACCTCACAATCTTTAATGTGTTTATCCTCACAAGCCCCGGTGAGGTCTTGGACTTGAACCGAGGTCCCCCCAAGTTCTAGGCTAGCACCCTAATCACTAGGCCACACTTCTCCTTTGGCCCACCCAGTCAGAGGCCAAGTGGTGGGAAACTGAGCTGATGGTAAAGGGGAGAAGGCGATGGGGAAAACAGGAGGGGAGGGTTTCAAGAGGGGAACAGCGAGAGAAGAAAAAGCAAGAGAGCGCTCAGGTTATTCACACTGGGCTGGGTTCCACTTACTCTTCAGCGTATCACATGGCCACGGGGCAAACACTGAGTACTTCACTCTTCACCACACCTTCAGCCAGGAGTCTCCAAGTGCTTTACAAACACTAAGGGCACGTCTACATTACAGTGCTACACCGGCGCCGCTGCAGAGCGCCTGGTGAAAACGCGCTCTGGGAGCGCTCTCCTGTCAGCACTACTCCACCTCGGCGAGACGCGTAGCTATGTCAATGGGAGAGCGGCTCGCTCCGTGTGGACAGCGCGGAAGGGGGGGAGGGGGCTTTTCACACCCCTGAGCGATGTAAGTTACATCGACGGAAGCAGTAGTGCAGAGCTGCCCTAAGGCTCCCAACCTTCCTGTGAGGCAAGGCCACAGTGTTCCCATTTTAGAGCTGGGGGAAACAGAGCTGAAGCAACTTGTCGCAAGAGTCGGCGATGGAACCCAGGAGTCTGACTCTCAGTTCCTCGGCTCCAATCAGCTGCAAATCACAAGCTGGGGCATATCCCCACCTGAACGTGTGGGTACTTGGTTTGCCAGCCCCACCCAGCCCTGTGCTATCACTTGCTCAACACAGATCTGCTTCTCGCCAGCATTCTCCCTCACGCAGTGTGCAACATCTCCATTTCCAGCTCAGAAACCTGGCCAGGGAGTTACCCCACCTCCAGCATTCAAAGCCAGAGACGTCTGTAGCACAGCTTCAGAGTGCATCCCCAGAGCTGGCAAGTCCTCTTTGTACTGCATGGGAGCAAGACCCCTTCACCTCAATTCCCCCTTCAGCATGTGCTGGGAGGAGGCTCTGTGGACAGCGGCGCCTCCAGGCCTCGCAGCAATGGCCCTGCTGACAAGCTCCCGAAGGCTGAGATCATCGGTTGATTAAATCAATAGCAGAGAAAATGCCTTAAGATCTCTGACCAGGGCGTTACGTTGGATCCAGTCTGAACTTTGGCCCGGCAATCAGATTCCTCTTGTTCTGGGGGAAGCTGAAGGGTTAAGTTGGTGTATGCAGTGCTGGCAAGAGGTGCCAACCTGATGGCTCTGGAGACTGGTGTTATTATCTAGACCAGGGGTAGGCAACCTATGGCACGCGTGCCGAAGGCGACACTCGAGCTGATTTTCAGTGGCACTCACGCTGCCCGGGTCCTGGCCACCGGTCTGGGGGGCTCTGCATTTTAATTTAATTTTAAATGAAGCTTCTTAAACATTTTAAAAACCTTATTTACTTTACATACAACAATAGTTTAGTTATATATTATAGACTTATAGAAAGAGACCTTCTAAAAACATTAAAATGTATTACTGGCACGTGAAACCTTAAATCAGAGTGAATAAATGAAGACTCGGCACACCACTTCTGAAAGGTTGCTGACCCCTGATCTAGACTGTGGTAGCACCTAGGGACCCCAATCATAGGAGCAGGGCCCCACTGCGCTAGGTGCTGTACAAACAGTCCTCTGCCCTCCTTTATTGACAGAGCAGGTACAGCCCGGGCAGCCCCAGGGCAAGTTTCTCCTGCTCCAGCAACACGCCTCGTCCCTGCCCTGCAGGGACCCGTCTGGTTTAGAGGTGAGCTCAGTGTCTGTGACCCCGAGTGTCCGTGGTGCCTCTGCTGAGAAGAGCAACCAGTGCAGGCTGTGCCGATGTCTTCAGTGAGTGAGCAGGAGAGACCCCCCCCAAATCACTGCTCAGAAGCCGCTGAACCCAGCCCACTGCGACATCTTGTGGAACTACTGACTGCAGCTGGCTCAGAAAGTGGCCCAGAGGTAACATCCCCTGCAGCTCATGCACACATACAGCCCCGCTTTCCCCTCACTGCCTGTTACAGCCACATGGGTGAGAAGCCTGGGAGCGTCTGTTCAAGGCTGCTGCACCTCGCCAGCAGGCGCAAGAACTGGCTGACAGGTGGTGTGTCAGCCCCACGGAGTGCACCCAGCCCCGAAGACCAAGGGGGTGAGGGCCAAGCATCCTGCAATCCCACTGCAGCTGGGTCTCTGCCCTGGGAACAGCCCTGCCAGACACCTGGCGCTCTGTCTGCATAGGGCAGGCGGGGAGCATGGCGTTAGCTAGCACCGTGTTAACCAGGACTCTGCCCTTGGGTACGCCAGGCCAGCCGCGTCCAGGGAGGTATGAGCTGGGCCTGGCTAAGGGCTCCGAACGAGGGTAATTGCGCAAGTCACAACAAAACAGGAGGTGGTGGTCCCAGTCTCTCCCGGGGGGGGGTCGGCCCCAGTCTCTCCCGGGGGGGCTGGTTTCCCGGCTGGGGGGGG
>QXTE01000722.1:78620-94747 GCA_003942145.1 Platysternon megacephalum
GGCTAAGGGCTCCGAACGAGGGTAACTGCGCAAGTCACAACAAAACAGGAGGTGGTGGTCCCAGTCTCTCCCGGGGGGGCTGGTTTCCCGGCTGGGGGGGAGGGGTCGGTCCCGGTCTCTCCCGGGGGGGGGGGGGGGACCCGGTCTCTCCCCGGTCGGGCGGGTGCGCGGGCGCCCCGGCTCCGGCCCGGCGGGGGGGGGCCCGGGCCCCCCCCCGCCGGGGGGGGGGGGCTCCCGGCCCGGCTGCGGGGGGCGCGCGCGGGGCGGGCGGGGTGCCCGGCGGGGGGGGCCGGGGCGGCGCCCCCCCCCCACCGCCCCCCACCCCCCCCTCCAGCACCCTCACTACTCGCCCGCCCCCCCCCCAGCGGGGCGACCAGGCCCCACCCGCCCCCCCCCCCTCCCGGGAACCACCCCCCCCCCCCGCCACACCCCCCCCCCCCGGCGGCCGCCCCCGCCCCCCCCTCCGCGGGGGGAACCCGGGCCCCCCCCCGCCGGGAGGGGCCGGGGCCCGCCCCCCCCCTCCAGGAGGATCCGGGGCCCCTCCCCCCCCCCTGCCACCCCACCCCCGCACCCCCCCCCCCCCAACCGCGGCAACGGCCCCGACGCAGCCCCAGCACACACACCACCCGAGCACCTGCGCACAAGCCACACGACGCTCCCCCGCGCGGGGGGCGGGGCTGGTCTCTCCCCGGCTGGGGGGTGGGGGGCTGGGGGGGTCAGTCCCGGTCTCTCTGCCCGGCGCTCACCTGGACGCCGCCTTGGTGAGCAGCGGGCGGGGCCGCCCGACCGGAGGCGGGTCGGGGAGGGGAAGAGTGCGGATCTCGGTGGCCGCCGGCTCATCACAAGGGCGGGCGCGGGGGGGGGGGCCGCGGGGGGCGGGGCTGGTCTCTCCCCGGATGGGGGGCGGGGGTCTCTCCCGGGCTCTCCGGCGGGGGGGGTGAGTGCCGGGCGCTCAGATCGGCGGGGCGGCGTGGGGGGGGGGGGGCTAGGCTGGTTCCCCAGATGGGGGGGAGGGGGCGGTCCGGGTCTCTCCCCGGATGGGGGGGAGGGGGCGGTCCCGGTCTCTCCCCGGATGGGGGGGGGTCGGTCCCGGTCTCTCCCGGGATGGGGGGGTGCTGCAGTAGTTCGCTGGTTTCGGGTCGGGCTGGTTCCCCGGCTGGGGGTGTCAGTCCCGGTCTCTCTGCCCGGCGCTCACCTGGACGCCGCCTTGGTGAGCAGCGGGCGGAGCCGCAGCAGCAGCAGGTACCGGGCGAGGAGCCTGCGGGGCAGCGGCCCCGGGGGCGGCTTGGAGAGCGCCGGGCACATCGCGCTGCGGCACCAGCTACCCTGGGCTGGCTACTGCGCGTGCGCCCTTCGCCTGCGGGCGGGGCCAGCTGGGCGGGGCCCACGAGCCAAGGGGCGGGGCTCTGAGTGCTAGAGTCTGGGCAGGTAGCTCGGGGGCGGGACCAGACCCGCGGGGGGCGGGGTTATCCTTGTTAGGGCGGGGCCAGTATCGCTTGGAGGTGGGTTGAGGCTAAAGGGCGGGGCCTGCCCGGGGCGGGGCGGGGCGGGGCCTGCCCGGGGCGATGGAGACGGTGGCCTCTCTCCCATTGGCTGTCGGAGGGGCGTGCGCGAGGTGCGCCCTGTGATTGGTGTAGCGTCCGGAGGCGGAGAACGGGCCTGGCGCCCGCGAAGGGGGCGGAGTCAGGCAGATCTCGCGGGAGCTGGGTGCAGCGCGGGAAATTCCGCTGCCGGCCGGGATGGTGCTGAGGAACAGCGGGCGGCGCCGCGCCGAGCCCGCGGGCGGGGACCCCGACACCCCCCGGTGAGGGGCGCGCGGGGCGGGGGCCGTGGGGCGGGGGCTCCCTGCGGGCGTGAGGCGGTCCCGGTCCCCGGCCCCCGGCCCGGCCTGACGCGCTGCTCTCCGCAGGGACGATGGCTCCGGGCTCTCCGCCCTCAAGCGCCTGGAGCGCAGCCAGCGGACCGACCGGCTGGACGCGCATTTCGGGTTCGAGCGGGCCAAGGAGCCGGGGGAGAAGACGGGCTGGCTGATCAACATGCACCCGGTGGGCGGCGCCGGGCTCTGCCCCGCGGGGCTGGCCCGGAGCGCGAGGGGGACACGGGTGTCGGGGCGGCGCGTGGGCTCCGGGTGGCGGGTCACGAGGCCGCACAGAAGTGGGGGGGCTGAGCGGGGGCAGCCTGTGATGCGGGGGGGGGGGGTGTCGGGCGGGAGGCTGAGGGGGGGGGGGGGGTTCTCTGGCTCTGTGCCCTGGGGAGGGGTCTGTGATGTGCTGCTTTTCCCTCTCACAGACAGAGATCCTGGACGATGATAAACGCTTGGTCAGCTGCGTGGATTATTACTTCATCCAGGAGGATGGGAGCAGGTTTAAGGTGAGTCCCTTTAACCTTAGGCGCAGAGGATGGAGAAGTGGGAGCAGCTGCCCTTGGAGGGCACAGAGGAGTCTGGTTGGATGGTTTGGGGGAAGACTTTGCAGAGCTGTACAATGGAAACCGCTTCCTGACTGACGCTGGAGAACTAACACCAAAGGACTGTGCCTCCTTTGGGCACAAGTCCATTGACAAAAAGGGTGCAGAAGGGAGTTGGGTGACTGCATTAAGGGGTACAGACCCCACAGATTGCCTTGCAGTTCAGTTGACTCTTTCCTGGTTCTCCTTTAATCCCTAAAAGGACATTGTGACAAACGCTAAAGAAACAGAAAGACAAACTGGGCAAGGTAATATCTGTTATTGGACCAACTGTCCAAAGAGATTACCTCACCCGTGTGTTTGTAACATCCTGGGACCAACACTGCATACAACTAAGGAAACAGTCTGATCACCATTCCAGCCTCACGTCTGTGCTGCCAACTGTAGGCAGGGGTGGGATTGGGCCCCGTGCATAACATTTGCCTGCATTGTTGTGTATGTGATGCCTCAGTCAGAGGCAGGTGAGGATGCCTGCACGAGGTTTGCTCACAATGGCCAGTGATCGCCATGGTAGCAGGAGGTCAGTGCTGGCTTCATTGTGTGGTGCCTCCCTGCTGCGTGGGTGGGTGTTACTATAGTGTCTTCTATGTTCTTGCCCTGAAGTTCTGCTTTTCCTAGGCATCTTGATTAGATTTTAAGGGGGGCAACTTACTCCACCTATCTGTCTGCATAGGCTGGGGTGGGAAGGGCCCCTGCTGGACTCTGCTTGAGAACCAGAGGGGGGTGGGGAGGGTGGGTTTGTGTGTCAGGACCAAGCTGAAGGGTACATGGGAAGGTGTGTGTTAGATTATTGTCTGTGCGAGAGAGAGAGACCAGAGTGGGTTTATGCAGGTCTGTGTGGGTCTCACACACTAACCCATAGCGGGGAATGTGCTGAACTACATGCCTCTCCCCTCCTACCCAGGCATGTGCCATGCTGACTGTCTCTGCTCTTTTCCAGGTGGCCCTGCCCTATAAACCCTACTTCTATATTGCAACCCGGAAGGTTGGTATGGACTCCGTGGCTGTGGGGCTGGCAAACAGGGCTTGGGGTAGAGTGTGGAGGCAGACGTGGGCATAAACCAGGGGTGTGAGTTAGGCAGGTGTGGGGCTGGGGCAGCAGCACGATAACAGCCTGAGAGGGCTTGGGGGGGCGGTCCTGGCCGGTGAGACAGAAATCCAGGGTTATAGCTGGGCTTGGAAGGATCAGATTTTTATCGGTAAATGCTGATTTTTGCAGAACACCCATAAACGAAAACACGTTTCCATGGCTAACAATCGAAATTTACAGATAGGCCAAATAAGAAAACTGCTGCTTGAAAAATCATTAGAGTTTGATTTAAGGATGTTTACTTTGTATATTTTGACATGGGATGTTGACAATTTCTCTTTTAATCGTTATAAAGCTTGAACTTCTTGAATTTCAACATCTCCTTTCATGCAATAATCGGCTGGTCACCTTTGCCTACTTTCTTGCAACTGTGAAAATATAAATAGGAACAAATTGAAAAAAATGTTTAAAAACGAATATTAATATTATCCATCCAAATGATAAAATATTGAATTCAGCGCTAGTTGCAGTGCTGATGTCTGACGCCTCACCGGGGCTGTCTGTCAGCTGTCGAGCTGAAAGGAGCTGGGAAGCAGCTATACCACATGTACATAATCTTTCTGATGTGTTTCGGAGGAGATTTGCTTGTGTTTCTGAATGAGCTGCCCCTCAAAGTACCAGCCACCTGGTGTTCTTGCTCAGCGAGCCCTTCAGCTCCTAATCAGCAGCCCTGTTTGGCTTCTGCACACAATCCTGTGACTACATGCACCTTTCATTCCTGTTCACGGCCCAGTAAGTAGCTGAGGGTTTACTGTCCTGTCACTCTGCCCCTGTGGAGAACTCACCTGGTTAGCTGCAAAATTGAGAGCCTGGCTGACAGTTCTGGGATTTTACCTTTTAGGAACTTTGTTTAAAAAACAAACAAAACCAAACTCCTCTCCCAGGGTGGAAGAGATTGGTTTCCAGTCAGGCCACTATTCAGGCCAGTCAGGCCGCTGTAAATCTGCTCTGCTTTGATGGGCAGGGCTTTGGCTGCCCTAGGGTGACCAGATAGTAAGTTTGAGAAATCAGGACAGGGGGTGGGGGGTAATAGGCACCTATGTAAGAAAAAGCTCCAAATATCGGGACTGTCCCTATAAAATCGGGACATCTAGTCACCCTAGGCTGCCCTCTTGAAGCTGTAGTCTCTGTGCAGGGCTGCGAGCGGGAAGTGTCCTCCTTCCTCTCCAAGAAGTACCAGGGGAAAATCGCCAAGCTGGAAACGGTTCCCAAAGAGGATCTGGACTTGGTGAGTAGCTACTCTGCCCCCTGTCCTATTGCTGGCAGGTTGCACAGCTCTGATGGGGGAGGGGCGTACAAGTCGGGGGAGAGTGGGATGCAGGCCGGTCAGTATGGCTCTGTCCTCCTAGTTCTGTATTCTGCGCATACCAGGCATAGGGTCTGGACATTGATCAGGGGAAATAATGTTGACTCTTGACAGGCACTTTCTCTTCCCTACCTTTCTCCCCATCCACACACACCCCAGCCCTCAGCTCCTTGTTCTGTGGTCTCTTCTTACCCCCATCTCCCGCTGTCTTTCTTGGTCCATCTCCTTTCTCAACCGCCTCTCGCTTGTACAGTCTCTTCCCCCCATTCTCGCTGTCGTTTCCTCATTGGCCGGTCCATCCGTTTGTAGCCAAATCACCTGGTGGGCCTGAAGCGGAACTACATCAAGCTATCTTTCAACACTGTGGATGACCTGGTGAAGGTGCGGCGGGAAATCTCTCCTGCTGTGAAGAAGAACAGGGAGCGGGACCAGGCGAGCGACACCTACACGTCCATGCTGTCCAGGTAGATGTTCTCCTCTTTGGCAATACACCTGGAGGGGCTGGTCCCAGTGCCCAGCAGGATTCCCTTATGTTCGTGTACTGTGCTTAGCGAGGTGTTTCCCATGTGACCCAGACCTACCTCTTCTCTAACCAGCACTGAAAGGGTTTAACTCTAGCTGTTTCCTTTGCTCGGTGTTAAGTTTACAGGTCCTGATGTCAGCTCCTCTGGTTAGGGAGGGAACTCCCTGAGCTGATGCTTGCCCTGGTGACCACAACAAATGTCCCAGTTCTCCTTTGTCCATGGATCCCACTCGAGGTGAGCGTGAGCCTCATACATGCAAATCTCTCGCACATGAGGCGCATGTGCACCTTGAGTGGGATCCACACAGACAGAACACCACAAAGAACCACCATAACCCTAGGCTAAGTAACTGTTCTTTTCCTTTTCTGAAGCTGGCTGCTGGATTAATAGGGAAGAGTTCCTTCTGGTGACTGCCCTAGCATCTGCTGGTGCTAAACCTCCTACTGTCCTGTTCAGGTCACACTGCCTAGAGCTGCTGCTGCAGTGTTGTTTCTTATCTTCATTCCCCCTGAGTCTGAGACCTGTGCATAGACTGATTATTTAAACCATCCCTCTCCCCTGCGCCTTGCAGTGCTCTAATCGGTGGCAGCCTGACCATGGATGATGAGGGGCCCTCGAAGAAGACTGTCAACCAGATGGACAACATAGTGGACATGCGGGAGTACGACGTGCCGTACCACATCCGCCTGTCCATCGACCTGAAGATTCATGTGGTGAGTGAAGAAGCCGGTGTGCCAGGACGGGGTAGAACGTTTGTTCTAGCACTGTGCCCTTGAGGGGCAGAGGTGATGAAAATTCTTTGTGTCTCATCCATCCAAGGGTCTCCATGGCAATGAGTCAGCCTCTGTGATGTAGGCAATTACTGTTAGCCCTGTTTCTCAGCTGTGGAAACTGAGGCACAGCAGCTAAGTGGATTGCCCAAGGCCACAACTTGATCCAGTGACAGAACTGGGATCCTTAATGCCCAGCCCCCTGCTTTGGCCGCTTAGCCCATGCTGCCCTTCTTTCAGATGGCATGTATTAGGTGTCAGTTCAACACCCAGCACATGGTACTGGGAGACGCCGTGTTAACGCAGCTCCTCTGATTCTCTCCTGCTGCGACAGGCTCATTGGTACAATGTCCGCTATCGGGGCAGCATCTACCCTCCGGAAATCACCCGCCGAGACGACCTGGTGGAGCGACCGGTGAGTGCTCCAATTGGGGGCGGAAGTCTGTGCCTCTCCTGCGTGGCTGGTTATTGTCTGCTTGAAGTTGGCTTCCACCAGTGAAATGGTGAGGTTTTCCCAAACATGGCTGGTCTTGTACCACAGGCTCCAAAGGGATCATGGTGCAAGGTTAGAGGATGGGCTCGAGGTAGCGGCTTGGGTTGATTAGGAGTTGATGTGATCAAGCAGTGTTTCTGCCTCACTTCACTCGGTTAGCACATTATCTCTGCCCGCACTAGCCTGGCATCATGTCTGGATCCAGGCTCCCATGCTGACCTTGAGGTGTTGGGTCTTTTTCAGGATCCTGTTGTACTGGCCTTTGACATTGAAACCACCAAGCTCCCCCTGAAGTTCCCTGATTCAGAGACAGACCAGATCATGATGATCTCCTACATGATTGATGGCCAGGTAACTGTCCAGCCAGGGCTGCTGCCTCCACACATTCCAGCAGCAGAGCCAGGCTCTGAGCCCACCTGTGACTTCAGCCAACTTATCTCCTTTTTGTCGCATTGCATGTTGCTTAGTGTCTATGGAATGGCTCAGGGAGTGAAACTAATATCTACACCAGAGACTGGAGGGTTCCCAAGGGCTTTTCTTTCAGTCTTCTCTTACAAAACCTTGCACTCCTCCCATCTGGGGTTAGGGAGCCCCCGCTCTTTGGATAAGCAGCAATACCTGGGAGAGTGTGGAGAAAATCCAGGACTCTCCAGCATTGTCTCTTCCCAGTCCCTCAAGGCTATTGACAGACACAGGTCCTTGTCTGGCCAGAACAATCAGTGATTGCACTGGCTGATGCACCACCAGCATCTTCAGCCCCAAGGACTGGCCAAGCTGGCTCTGTGGAGCTCTCCCCAAGTACCCTGCACCTGCGGTACACGCGTTCACTAACCCGTCTCCTTTGCTGCCTCCTAGGGCTACCTGATCACAAACAGGGAGATCGTCTCTGAGGATATTGAAGATTTTGAGTTTACTCCCAAGCCGGAGTACGAGGGTCCCTTTTGTGTCTTTAATGAGCCGGATGAGGTGAGTAGGTTCGGTTTGGAAGACAAGAGATTCAAATTGCTACCCGTCATCCACCCAGGTCTAGGCAGGCCAGAGATAGTTGGCTGCTTCCTTTGGGGACTACAATGTGATCATAGTGTCGGTCACAACACATGAACAGGTTTTGTTTCCTGTGTTTAGTCACACTAGAGCAGATCAGGTTCTGCGAGAAGAAGAGCAGAGGGTAGGTTACGTTATATCCACATCTCACCTTTCTCTTAAATCCAGGCCCATTTAATCCAGAGGTGGTTTGAACATGTCCAGGAGACCAAACCCACCATCATGGTCACTTACAATGGGGACTTCTTTGACTGGTAAGGATGGAAGTGGAAACCATAGGGCAAAAGTCAGCTGGGGGCAGGAACAGGCACTAGACCATGTGTCCGTCCTTCATTTCCAGGGAGTCACAAGGTGACTGTGCAAGGCTGTTCTTATCCATGTTGAGTATTCAGCCACTCTGTCTGGAACACCCTCTCTAAAGAGCTCTTTCTTCGTGCTGTGGGACTGATCAAAGCCAATGGGTCCCAGACTACAGAGCCCTGCGATGTTGGGGAAGTGGGGTGCAGAGCTGCGTCTCTCACAGTGGGGAAGCAGCTCCTGGCTTTGAAGCAGTGACCCTGGATGTTCCAATCTAGTCACTTCTGGCTTTCCAAGCCCTGCTCTGCCATCTGCACAGCCGCATCTTGTCTCTGGTGTAAATACCACCATGTTTATGTGCTGCTACTCCCAAAACTGGTGGGGCAGTGAACAGAGAGGAGACGAAGAAAACTGCAGAGTGACCTGGAGAGAGCAGAGCAGTGGGGGGCTCTATGCAGCTTGGGTTGGCTGATCATTGAGTCCTGCATCCAGATACAGAACGTCACTGAGTAGCTGTGCCCATCCTCTGCGTAACACTGTGCCGAGGGGACTCTTTGGGTCCAAACTCTGTATAGTAGCCGGGAAGGGAAGGGGGCAGGGAGGAGCTCTGGCTTACATGGTCTATAAAGGAAGCCAGGTTTGAAAGCACTTCTCCAGGGGAGGAGGGGTGAAGGTGTGTGTGTTTGTGTCCCCTCTGTACTATGCTCCGCCTTCCTCCCCAGGCCCTTTGTGGAAGCCAGAGCAGCAGTGCATGGAATGAATATGTACCAAGAGATTGGATTCCAAAAGGACAGCCAAGGGGAGTACAAAGCCTCCCAGTGCATCCACATGGACTGTCTAAGGTACCAGACGCTGCCTCCCTTCTGTGCACCTGTGGTCTCCCCCTCGTGGCTCTGGGTTTGTAAAGTGCCTGTTCCCAGAGGAGTGTGGACACTGGCCAGTGAGCTGCCCCTCAGGAGACGTTGCTCGCTGGCTTCATGCATAGTGCTTCGTTGCATTGGTGGGTCAGTCCGTTATTTGGCTGTTCCATGTCCAGTGCTGGGTATGCTAGAGTCTGGGTAGTGCAGCAAGCTAAGGCCTGGACCTGGCAGCTCAGGAGATGTCTGCTAGCGCTCTGGCTTGGCTGACGAGTCCCAGAGGGGTTGGTCTCAGCCCATTGCCTAGCGGGCGGGTGATGACATTCCAGCCTGCAGTCTGAGCTCGGGGACCCAGGAGAGGCAGAGGAGAACGAGTGTTTTAGTCGGTCCAGTTCCTATGGGACGGGGATCCGCAGTCCGGATAACCACCCTCCTCCTGCTGGCAGTCACATCCCCTGCACTCAGTGATTTAAAGTAGGAGGGCTGAGGTGGGCTGGGGCTGGGACTGGGGGGTGGTTTAAGGGTCGCAGAGGATGCAGATGAGCAGGATTGAGGGCACTGGCAGAGATGCCCAGCCCCTCCCCGCACTAGGGCTGGCTCCTGGTACCTTGGGCGAAGGCCATGCCCCCTCCTCCCTCTTGTCTGAGTAATCAAGGTGCTGCCAGTGTGGTTCAGGGTTTCCTGGGGCAGGGTGGCTCATGGCTTCCGTTCACAGGCCGGCGCTCTGGTTCCTCTCCCCAGGTGGGTGAAGAGAGACAGTTACCTCCCCGTGGGAAGCCACAACCTGAAAGCAGCAGCCAAAGCGAAGCTGGGTTACGACCCGGTGGAGCTGGACCCCGAAGAGATGTGCCGGATGGCTACAGAAGAGCCTCAGGTACTCTCCGCTCTGCAGCCTCTGAACCCAGTGGTCAGGAGACAGGCCCTGGGAAGCCTGGGGCACTGGTCGGCAACACTGATCATTTGGGCTAGTTCTGGGTGGGGATAAATGCCTTTGGCTAATGCAGTGAGCATGGAAGGAAGCTGGAAGGTCACTTTGGCCTCCTGTGTCTCTGGAAGCCTTGGATGGGGTTCCCATGTAATCAGCTGAGCCTGGGTTATGAGTTCAATCCTTGAGGGGGCCATTTAGGGATCTGGGGCAAAAATCTGTCTGGGGATTGGTCCTGCTTTGAGCAGGGGGTTGGACTAGATACCTCCTGAGGTCCCTTCCAACCCTGATATTCTATGATTCTATGATCCCTCCTGGTGCAGTCACGTTGATTTCACTAACGGGACCTGTCACTCATCTACAGCGGGTGAAGCACTTGGGCCGTAGAAGTGCTGTGCAATGCTTCACTCCCACTACAGCGGGGGGGAAGGCTCCGTGTACACATGGACAGGGTGGGGCATCAGCTATGGGGCATTCGCATGGACAGGAAGCAGCTCCCCACTCCCAGCACTATGGGGCATATGGGCAGTTACGTGGCAAGTGGCCCTTTCCCCCATCCGCTCAGGGCTGAGGGGCCTCTGAGCATACAGCTCGTAGATAGCCTTTACTGTCTGTGACTGCCCGTTGTCCACGTCCCCCCTGGGCTGTGGTGTATGCAGCGGGGAACAGGCATGGGGCAGGCGTCGCTCTGCTAGACTCCTGTGCTGAGCTCCACTTGAATTAATCCAGCTCTTTGCTGTTTCCCATCAGACGCTGGCCACTTACTCGGTGTCCGACGCTGTTGCTACCTACTACATGTACATGAAGTATGTGCACCCGTTCATCTTCGCCCTGTGCACCATCATCCCCATGGAGCCCGACGAGGTGAGTGCTCAGGAGCCAGAGCCCAGGCTGGGCCGGGCAAAGGAGCTGAGTGCTCTGTGTCGGTGGACCGCGGCCGTGCTGGCAGAGGGTCCCCGTTGCCAAGGGGCTGAGGCATGAGAGTAGACTTTGGGGCGGCTCATGTCTGTCAATAGGGGCTGTGGCTCTTGCAGTGCTCAGAGGTGCTGAGCACTGGCAGCTCCCAGTGACTTCAGCTGGAGTTCTGAGCGCTCAGGACGTCTGCAGATCAGGCTTCCGCCAGTGTTACACAGGGCTCTGGGCGTTTACCCAGGAAAGGGCACTCTCCTGGGTCAGATTCACTCAGGGATCTGCGGGGGAGCTGTCTGGGCTAGCATTTTTGAGGAATTCTCCCCCTGTTGCACTAATACTGGTGACGATGGGAGTGCTGGGAGACGCGGCACGGGCAAGTTCAGGCACCTACGACGCCATGTAGGCCTGCCATGAGCCCCAGCCGCAGAGCAGCAGTGTCAGTGCTAATGCCACAGCTCTCTCCCAGTCACTAGTATAGATGCAGTCTGCGAGGCTCCATGTGTTGTTCACGGTCCCCTAAGGGATCCCCTTCCATGGCAGGGTGTTCTCTGCGCCCCCCTCTATTACCACAAGCTGGGTGTTGCCAAGCCAAGCACCTTGTCTCGCTGACGCATGGTGCTGTGACAGGGCTGGCTCCCCCAGGTTCCTGCATGGCTCGGGCTCGGCCGTGTGTCCTGACGCCGAGTGCCCCCGCGTCTCTCCCTGCAGGTGCTGCGGAAAGGCTCAGGGACGCTGTGCGAGGCGCTGCTCATGGTCCAGGCCTGTCACGCCAACATCATCTTCCCCAACAAGCAGGAGCAGGAGTTCAACAAGCTCACAGAGGATGGGCACGTGCTAGACTCGGAGACCTACGTCGGGGGCCATGTGGAGGCGCTAGAGTCGGGGGTCTTCCGCAGCGACATCCCCTGCCGCTTTAAAATGGTGTGAACCCGGGTGTGATCTCCCCTCCCCCCCATCTCTGGGGTGGGGAGGGGTGTAGAGAGCCCATCTGCCCCCCCGACCCCCATTAGTAGTTACTTTCCCCTGTGTTTTCTGTTGTGCTGGGATCCTCTGGCTCTGGGCTCCTGAATCCAGACGTAGCTCAGACGGGCAAAAACCTTTCCACAGCTGGAACTAACAACCAGCCAAGCCAAAGGGAACGCCAGGATCTGAGACCTTGGCGTCGGAGAGTGTCCTGGAGTCAGCCGCCCTGGCAGGGAAGGCCCTGCCTTCCTCTCTGTCACGGTCACACACGACCTCCTGCCCTCTCTCCTGCTTCAGCCATGCCTCTCCTTGCTTTGTCTCTCACCCACTCCCAACTGGGTGCTGCTTTCCACAGCACTCCCTGTGCCCACCCGCCCTTTCCACCTTCAGCCCCTCCCTGCAGTCCTGAGTGCATGCCGCTCACTGTGTGTTCGTTGGGCTTTTAGACGGTACGTTCCTTGGGGACGGGGGTTGGTGTAACGTGCTGCATGGATCCAGTGCTATGGAATAGGCCAGCCCAACAACGATCGTTCCTGCCGCAGAAGATAGGGCGGCACATAGGCTGAATATAAGAGGACCTTGCTAGAGCTGACCCTTGGGTTCTAGGGACAGCAAGGGTGTACTAGGAGCTGGCAGCTAGGTCAGCTTTGTCCCAAGTGAAACACGGGGGTGTACAGGTGAGCTCATAATCCTGGGAGCGTGGCTTTCCGGCTGTGGGAAGCCTCCTGTTTCATGCCAGCTTTGTGCTGCCCAGACCGTATGGCAGTTGTGGAGCCCTGTAGGGAAACACCGGATCTGCCTGGAGGCTCTGGCTGGATCTGGGTCTAGGATGCACAGTGCCTGCCAAGGGTCTGCTGGTGACCTACACTGCTCACAATCTGCTTGTGCCCCCATCTCCTTCAGTGCAGTTAGATCCTGGGATGGCAAACGTATGGCTCTTACCAAGGGGAGGGAAACACACCCTAGAGTAGGCTGTAGGTTAGTGTGGAGAGTGGCTTGTTGCATGGATGCCTTCCGTTGTCCTAGGCCCATCTAAAGCAGGCACAGAAACGGACAGCTCGGGAGGAGTTTGTAGTTGTTTTCCTCCCCCCGGCCAGGGAGGGAGGTTGGGTGAGAGGAGCTGGAGACAGCCTGGTAGTTACACTGTCATTCCCATGTCCCCCCCAGAACCCTGTTGCCTTCGACTTCCTGCTGCAGCGCGTGGAGAAGACCCTGCGGCATGCCATCGAGGAGGAGGAGGGTTTGCCACTGGATCAAGTCACCAACTTCCAGGAGGTAGCTTGGAACTAGGCCTGATGCCGGCCTATGTGGGGGTGTGGCACGGCGGGGGGCCTGTAGGAGATCGTGCATGGAATTTCTCTAGACAAGCCAGGTGTGTTAGCATCATATAACCACGCCCCTTTAGCTATTGTGCTTTTCAGCCCTCAGTTCACCTCTTCTCCCCACCCCCACCCCCACCTGTGCCTGGCCCCATTTCCATTGTATTAAATAGTTAACATCAGAAACAGTCTCCTGTGACTGAGGCTAAGGGGAATCAGTGCTGGTGAAGATCAGAAGGCAGCTCATTCTAAGCTTCGTGCTCCGTTGGCTCTTACTCCGGGTCCTCGTGCGCTCTGTGGTCACGGGAAGGTTGAGTATCTGTCCCTGTGGAGGGGAGGCCGTGCCACATGCTCGGCTCAATTGCTGATTCACTCCTGTCTGGTTTCTGCCTCTTCCCCTCACCGCAGGTGTGTGATGAAATCAAAGTCAAGCTGAACTCCCTGAAGGACATTCCGAACCGGATCGAGTGTCCCCTCATCTACCATCTGGACGTGGGGGCCATGTACCCCAACATCATCCTTACAAACAGGCTGCAGGTGGGTAGCAGGCAGCCTCCTCCTGGGTTCGCATCCCAGTGGGACAGGGCTCAAAGACCCTGCCTGCTTCCCAGCCAGCGAGAGCCAACTCCCTGCTCAGGAGGAAGTGCGGAAGCAGGGCTGGGTACTGACGCCCAGTCGGGCATTTGGAAGGGCCTGCTATACATACGGCTGCCAGCGGGTCAGAGAAGAGAAGCCTGTGAGGAGGCAGAGCTCTGAACCCAGTTGCTAGAGGCCTGGGGTGTAGGCCAAGCCGGGGTTAGAGCCAGGTTCTCTGATCTCGCTCTCTCTCTCTCCAGCCCTCGGCGATGGTGGACGAGGCCACATGCGCTGCCTGTGACTTTAACAAGCCAGGTGCCAATTGCCAGCGCCAGATGACCTGGCAGTGGAGAGGGGAATTCAGTGAGTGTTGCTCTGCTGCTTGCAGAGGTTCCTTTGCTGTGCTACGCTGCAGGGAGACCCTGGAGCCTGGCCTGGGAACGGTCCTCCCCCGACTCCTGCTCAGACGTGCTCATGGCTGTCCTTCCCTTGCAGTGCCTGCGAGCCGCAGCGAGTACCACCGCATCCAGCAGCAGCTGGAGTCAGAGAAGCTGCCCCCGCTCTACCCGGACGGCCCGCCCCGTGCTTTTCACGAGCTGTCCCGTGAGGAACAGGCCAAGTTTGAGAAGAAGCGACTGGCGGGTGAGAACTAGCTTAAAATGACATTTACCGAACTCTGAGCGCATGGCACCTTGTGGTTCAGTTTGCTCCATCGGGGTGCTGAAGGGTCACTTCCCCTGAAGATATTTCTCCAGATTAGCTCCCCCTGTTTGCCTAGTCCATGCTGGTACAATCTGCGGGCTCGAAGAGCTAACCCACTGCCAGCTTGTAATGGCACTGTAATGTAGACATTGGCTACGCAGGCACAACTGGCTTTCTCCCTTCCATCTGTCATCATACACCCTCCTCTGTCCATGTGCTGAGTGTTCTTGTAACCAGCTGCTTCTTCCTAGCTGCTGAAGTTGGAGTTACTTTGTGTGCCAGGACAGATCACGTCTGCTCTCAGCAGGCTGTTACGCCAGCTCTCTTCTGAGGTCCCCATTGGGGCTCAGCAGTGAGTTTCTAGCCCTTTGGGTTGTGAAGAAAACCCTCCAAGGCTCCCTGCTGTAGTCTGTGGAGAGTGCTCTGGATTCAGTCAGAGACATTGAATGGCCCCATTCATCTCAGATGAGTTTTAACTCTGAAACCTAACGATGAATAGCAATGTCAACACCGTGAGCGTTTTTACTGCTTGTGAGGCACTGTTTAGCAGACCCATCCCCCTATTCTGGGGCTGTAGGTGGAGCCTGGGTTTGAGGGTGGAGCGTGAGGAGAGCACCATTGCTCTTTTTGTATGCCCCCCCATCCTGACCCCTGTGTTGGCAGGTGCTGTTTCTCCCTGCTGTTATGGCCTGCCCCATGCAAAGCTTAGTTGCTGCTGCCATCCTCCTGTGCCCACCAGTCAGGGTGAGCGTCCGTGTGGGCGTGCTGGTCTCTGGCTAAGCTGCTTCTGCTGTCTCTCCGGCTCAGATTACTGCCGCAAGGCCTATAAGAAGCTGCATGTCACCAAGGTGGAGGAACGCGTCACCACCATCTGCCAGCGGGAGAACTCGTTCTACGTGGACACCGTGCGAGCCTTCAGAGACCGTCGCTATGAGTTCAAGGGCCTGCACAAGGTGTGGCGGTCGGATCCCTCTGCCCTGGGTGTCACTGGGGGAGCCACGAATGCCTTTTTCCTGGAAGAGTTGATCTCTGCTTCTAGAAGCCACGAGGCTGTTTGTTCTTCCAGGGCTGAGCATGAGCAGCTGTGCTCAGGAGCTCTGAGGCCGGCTTGCTGAATCAGACCCAAGCTCAGAACAGAGACGGGTCCCTCTATGTGGCAGTTCCGGGAGGGCCGAGGGGACATGCATGGGTCTCCCCACTGATCCATCTTACTCAGTAAGCAGCAGCGGTGAGGCATGAACAGCTCCAAGACCCAATCACTTGCTACACCAGTGAGCTGAGTGGCTGCATGTTTAGTTCATCTGGGATTTAGCCAACCCTGCATCCTGTTTCCTTGCCCTGGGTTCAGTTTGGGGCAGCACATTTAAACCGAGACAGCCGTGAGGTGAGAGGACTGCAGACCAGAGCTGGATGGGGGAGAGGGGGACCCTAAGCATACAAACTGCTCTAAAGGGGACAGGGATCGGCTCCCCTCCTCCCTGGAGGCAGGGAAATGCTGCAGCAGAGCAAACCAGCAAGAGGAATTTTCCTGTAGGCAGTGGGGTGAGCTGGCTGTGGAGTCCCAGCTACGGGAGATGGGGGCTGGGCTGTGGATGCTCGTCGAAGGGAATGGCACAGAGAGGGAACTGGGAATCAAAGCCCATTGATTGGTTTTATTCCCTTTGCTGAGCCGTACGCTGCCCAAGACTCTGCAGCCCCTCGCTTCGGGCCCAGACAGCTGCAGCTCAGCTGTCAGCCTCTTGTGTGTCACCGTCCTGTCACAATGCCAGTCGGGCCCTCCAGCTGAGGGCGGGTGGGACCTGATGTCTCTAATGCATGTAGGAAAAAACGAAAGACCCTGGAGTCTGTCTCCAAAACGGCTCAGCAAAGGCCCAAACCATCTT